>OMNN01024164.1:16337-27960 GCA_900302755.1 Chromis chromis
AATATCCGCCTTTAAAGTTACTTGAAATTACTTCTTGAAGTGCAAGTGATGTTTTTTTTTTTATATATATGTATATATATATATAAATTGTATCAATTTAGGTAGACACCAGCTGCTTAACAGCGGAGTTTCCTGCACGTATCTGAAACAGAATCATTCATCTGCACACTGTCATAATGGGCTCCCCATTTAGTTCCATCAAGCTCATTTGGGGAAAGTGCCACAGGATCACGGCAGGGTTCATAACATTAAACCAAGCAAGTGATGAAACATCCATCGAGCAATACGAGATAGCTCCCTCAGTGGCAGAAGGGGACTTGATTTAGAGTTCAGTTTCCCCCTGAGTTCATTAAGCCCCTTGGGCTGATGCAACCTTAGCAATGCTTTAATGCATTGTGCTTGTCGTACGAGCTTGACTGAAGCAGTTTCCTTGGCTGGAACTCAATTAGGAAACGTAATTTGGTGTTTTTTTTTTTTTTTTTGCCTTCGGTGGTGCGATTATTTAGATGAAGTTGACCTTTGTGATGAATGAGCTTTTACTTGTAGGCAGAATATTTAGTTAGAGACAGGTTTGTCATGCTTAGATGTCAGGCACAGACTTTAAAAAGACAAGAGCTATCTGTAATGGGCTAAAAGAAGGCTGCAGCTAATGTGTAGTGTTTTTATTATTGATTTATCTGTTGATTATTGTTTTTGACTATTATATTATTAATTGCTTTTGCTATTAAATGTAAAAATGGTGAAAATACCCCCAAGAAAGTTTGAGAGAAGAAGTTCAAAACCCAAAGATGATCATTTTACACTAATATATCTCGTTACTTCTTTATTTTTCTGTAAGGCGTGGCAAACACTGTGCCCTTACTGTTTATTTTACCCACTTACATTACTTCATTACTGTCTTTTAATGTGGGTCTTCACCAAAAACGCTCAAATCAATGGATTATGCTGCAGGTGTGGGCTGTTTTTACTGAGTTCGGAAAATCTAACCTAAAGTTTGACTCATGTTTAACCTTTGGGCAATTCAGGTTTTTAATTCCATCCTATTTAACTTCCAGCTGCTCTTGTTTTAGTTGATTTTTTTTGTTTTTAAAACTTAACTTTGCTTGGCGACATCTTACTCAGCTACATTGTAAATGATACCTGAGTCATACCTCACTGTATTCTGAATTTAAATAAAGGTTGAATGAATGAATGTATTTGTTCCACCTACTTCTTAGTGTACATATCTGTTCAGCCGTCATTTGACAGCAATACATAAAAGCATGCAGGCACGGTCAAGAGGTTCAGTGGTTGTTTACACCAAATATTAGAGAAACGCGATCCAACTGACTTCAATGTGGGATGATTGCACCAGATGGGCCGATTTTGAGTATCGCAGAAATTACTAAGCTCCTAGGATCCTTGCAATGACCGTCTCTAGAGTTTTCAGACAGTGGTACGAAACCAAAAAACATCCAGTGATTGCCAGTCCTTGTTATTGACAAGGTCAGACAATTGCTAGATTGGTTCAAGCTGACAAGAGGGCGGCAATAACTCAAGTAGAATTACAAGAGTGTTTCTCAGAAGAACATTTCTGAATGCACAACAAGGCTCCATTCCTATGAGCTAAGAACACACATCTGAGGCTGCAGTGGGCACAAGCTCCACAAATCTGGACAGTTAAATACTGGAAAAAATGCAGATGGTCGGGTCAGAATTCGGAGTAAACACTATGAATCAATGGAGCTATCCTGCCTCGCGTCAACGCTTCAGGCTAGTGGTGGTGAAAAAGTATGATTAGTGTTTTTCCTGGCACATATTAGGTCCCTTAATACCAACTGAGCATCGTTCTAATGCCACAGCCAGAAATGAGTATTGCTGCTGACCATGTGCTTTTCCTTAATGGTAACTGCAGGCAGGAAAAGGCACCATTTTTACAAAGTATACATCATCTCAAGCTGGTTCCACTAACATGTCAGCGAGTTCAGTGTTCAGTCAAACACAGCACCATTGGGATGTGGTTCAAAAAGAGTCGCAGCATGAATCTGCAGCAACTGTGTGACGCCTTTTTGTTGACTCTATGCCGCAAAGAATTAAAGGTTCCTGCACCGTATTAGAAAGTCTTACTAATAAAGTGGCCACCTGTTGTGTAAAATCAAAAAACAGCTGGATACAGATAATAGTTGCCATTTTCACTCTGTTGAAGCAACCACAACAATTAATCAATTGTGGAAATAGTCGACTAATCACACGGTTTAATTTGAGCTGATTGTTTCCTGAATGCAAGCCTGAATGTCACACAGTAACTATAAATATTTAATCAGTGTCATTCTAATTGTACAAACAATGAATGGTAGTGAATGGTTCTACGGCAAAATGATCAGCCTTTCACTCTTGCTTTGTGTGCGTGTCTCCTTCTTAGGCTAAAGGGTGATCTTGCCTACAATTACAAAGGACCGAGGACAAAAGATGACATTGTGGAGTTTGCCAACAGGGTGGCAGGGTAAGACCCAACATTTCAAAAAATATAATGACCTGAGCAGAACTTTGCTTATTTCACAGGAAGACAGCGTATACTCATGAAAGCCATCCAAGTCAGCTTATCAATGCGGGCCATATTTGTTTCATAGCTCAATGGATTTCTGCCTCTGATGCTCTGCTTTAAGCCACTGTATAAACTGAGCCTGACAGATTTTCCTCCTCCTTGAGGGAAATCAAGCTAGATCCGTGACAGAGGGGTTGATCAAAAGCTTGGCTCTGACTTTGAGTCCAGGGCTGCAGGTTTTTCAATCCCCACTGGGTGGTGCCACAAGGACACAAATGGAGGCTTCACGCATTAGTGCATCATTGTTGTGGTTTTTTATTTGAATGCTCTTTCAAAACAACTTATCCACCTGCGGGTTTAATTCCACCAGACCAGCCGTCCGAGCTCTTCCCAGCAAGCAGATGTTTGAGCACATGATGAAACGGCACGATGTGCTTTTTGTGTACGTCGGTGGGGAGTCTCCCCTTAAAGTAAGCACCAGTTCTATCACACAAAATCAAGATTTTATTCCAGCTTTTTCAGAGCAACCACAATGCTAAAAAAAAAATGTCCATATTGATTGTATGATAGAAGCACCACTCTGCTGCATTTATAACATAGTGTTAACAGAGAATAAATTGCGTGTAATAGCTTTGAGTGGTCAACCTTTACAGCTCTGACTTATTGAAAACTGTTGCGTAAATGCTAAAAGAGTGTTTTGTGTTGCAGGAGAAGTACCACGACGTAGCCTCTGAGCTCATTGTTTATACTTACTTCTTCTCGGCTTCAGAGGAAGTCTTGCCAGAGGTAATGCTTTGAATATGCATCATTTATTTCTGTCTTTTGAAAGTATTATGTAATGAATCTCAGAAAGATACATGTGTTTCATATTCCTGCCATCATATGGTATTGATAATCTTGGGTATTGTGCATCCCCTTGATGCTTTTTTTTCCCCTTGTTGCTTTGCTAGTCTGAAGTATAATAAATAATTAGATTCTTTTAGCTTATTTGATCTTCCTACGATTTTCGCAGTGCACAAAGAAGTCTGGCAACAGTATTGTTCCATATTCTCCAGGTACACATTTTATGGAACTGGCATTAAAATAAAGTCTTGTTTTGTGTTTTCAACAGTCAATGTCTTTGCCAGAGCTTCCTGCAGTCGTAGTGTTTAAGGACGGAGCCTACTTTACCTATGACGGTGAGTATTTGGTCTTCATTCTCTGTTGTCTTGGATGATGAGCTTAGATGTTTTTTTCAATTACTTTGGAATGAAAAGTAGTATAAGGAAACAGCAGGTAGCCATGCTGTCCACGGTTCCTTCCTTCCTCCTTCTATCCGCACATATATTCCATGTAACTGGAGCTCTGTTCCTCTAGTTTCCCCGCTCCTGCCGCTGTTCTTTCATCATCCTCACCACACTGAGTTATGGTGTGCCTGGCCCATCATAAAGCACCCAGGGCTCTGCCCACTATTGTGTGTGTGGTTACGCCTGTGATGTTGTGGTGGTTTGTCTCTGGGCGAACATACATAGCAGCCCTGGGTGGATGAACTGCCCTGAGTGGGTGTGAAAGACCACAGTTTAGGCCAAAGAAACCAGGGCAGAGCTCATACTGTAGATACAGTAAGACGAAGCCAAGAATTGACTCGCTGAAGCAGCCATCAGGTCTGAGCAAAAAAAATCTAAGTTGACATAAGCGGTTTAGAGGAGTTGCTTTTTTCTCTGTTGCTCAGTTTGAAACTTCTCACCGCGTCAACGTTAGTTCCCCACATTCCTCCATGATGTCTTGTATTTTGCTGCCACTTTGGGCCTGAGCTGGGAGGCGGAAGTGGAAGTTAAGAGCATCGAGGCACAGAACCAACACAAAGGGGCACCAGTAGTGGCTGTTGGGGAGGTTAGGTGCACGCTGTATCACTCGGATAACAAAATCCATCTCTGCCTCCGCCTGTGAGCTCATACCTATCTGCTCCACTTGACAATTATGGAAGGCGGGCTTCCTGCACCAGAATCGCAGCAGGTTAGGCTCACCGCAGTGGACGCTGATGACAAAAACTCCACACTCTGCAGAGTCCTCCAGGACCCTGATACGGAGGATTTGGTGACTGCCTGGCATTGCCATGGTGACGGTGTATTAAAGATGACAAGCGCTGAGAAGGGGAGCAGCATGGCAAAATGACACGGATGCATCCTTCCCTTTCAGTCCTCCAGAAGCTGCAGAAGAAGAACACCCTTATTATCCGGTATTGAGGCTGAAAAATAGACTGTTCTCATTAAGCATGAAGCATTTACCTCCAGTGACAGCCAAAAAGACATTTCTCCAGTCGGCATCAAGAAAATAGTTTGCCTGCTCCTGTATTTTCACCGCCTGTGGTCTCCAGCATCTGGTTTTCTGTCCGACTGTGCTGTGGTGTTTATCAGAAGACTGGTGTCCCTGAAAATGCACTAACTAGGCATTGGATACAGGAATAAACACATCTCAACTTAAACTCACTTTGCATGATGCTCTGTCAGAAGCTTTTTATCAAATGTTATTTGGCTAAACTTGCCCGACACATTTGCATAGCCACCAAGTGACACCGTTTTACAGCGGACTGTGACGTTTTTTCAAGTCAGTGGATATTACACAGTATAACATATGTATTATATTTTTACGAGCTGCATTGTTTTTATCTACTCGCTTTAGAGGTTGGCAGTTCCCAGAAAATGCAAACAACTTTTATCATTTCCCCCTCCCTGGTATTCCTGTATGTATTTTTTGTACAGATGCAGATTCCAAATGCTTATTAGAAATTCAGCGCACACTTGCTGTCCTCACTGTGCAGGTCTGTGCTTTTAAAGGAACGGGTGCCACTGAGCAAAGCCGCACTGTCCAAACACAAGCCCTCGCTTTGTGTAAAATGATATTTGACATATTGGTGTTTAGCTTTGATTGCTTTAGTGCACATCACAAACAGCGGCATTCCTTTTGAAGAGCGCTGTTAAAATATAGTACAGCACAGAGGCTCATACATATTTAATTACTCAAATCCTCGGTTTCATACTCCTATACAGGTCTGCGCCACTACTGTGCTTCAAGCGCCAAGTGGTTTTGATCATTGTGTGTTTGCAGCGAACGCTTCTGGCCAACATGTTAGTGCTGCTGAAAAGCAGACGAACATAATTAGGATGTATGTTCGTGTGCGCCATGTGCTATTTGTAACTGCTTCACTTGCCAACATAGTAGTCCTCAAACATGTTTTTTTTAGTCTTAAAACGCACCACTTAGAGCTCCACATAAGGCTCTCTGTTAATCTGCTTCAGTGGCTGTTGGTTTGGCCTCGATGCTCCTTCTATGGAAACGTTGGTAAAGCTGCCAGCTGTGAGGCAGCAACCTCTTTGCATGCGTTTATTTGGAGAATTTAAATGGCAGGCAGATTAACAGTTCATGAATGTGATGACAAGGTGAGGTCACACTTAAACAGGCGATAACACGATGATGACACTGTGCTACGGCACACATGGACAGTATTCACTCCGCTGGTTATATGAGTCGGCAGCGATGGCAAGGTCAAAGTAAATGACGTGATGATGAAAAGCTCAATAACTGGGTGGAATTTTTCAAAGATAAACAAGGGCGAAAGGGCAGAGAGGCTGGTGTGCCATGAAACAAAGGTTCTGCAGCTGGGAAATCTGAACTCTGATGACAGACTGGTTCAGAGTGAGTGATCTGGGGAAAATATTCACTGTGTAAAAGATTTAAAACGTAAATGAGCGTTACATAAGGAGGACGGCATGAATTTGTAAAACCCTTGACATGACAGTTTAAACCCTGGGTCAGACGTGCTGCAAAATGTACGAGGTGCAGCTATTAAATATTGACACTTGGCTTCTGTCAGTCAAACCATACCGTGCGTCCCTGAACCACTTAGTATGCATTGATCAATGGGCAAGCATAAACAACCCATGAAAGTTTCAATCTGCTTGAATTAGATAAAACTGAGAACACCATTAGCCTCATGATTTAACAGCCATAGCCTTTGTGGTTTGCTGACTGTTTCAATATGCAACTTAGATTTGAAACCCTAAGACTGGTTGTAATTGTAGATCATATGCCACTTTACATTTAATCTGTATGGAATAAAACACACTTTTATTCAATTCAGTACATTCAGTGATTTCACCATTACATCCCCATTATCATGTATGACCAGAACCTTTGGCTAAGTATTAGCTAATGCTAGTACACTTTAGATATTACTCTGTAACACTCCACTTTTGCTAGTATTGCACTATGTTTGCCATTTCCCATTGTCCTACAATTGTCACCAACAGTAGTCGTATTTCCATAATGTATTTTAATGTGTCATTTGCTTTATGAAAATTAATGGAACTGGCCAAACATTTGAAAACTGCTTTTTACGTGTGGTTTCTGACTTTTTAAAATGGGTCATAGAAACACCTTTTTAAAATAAGTTCTGATGCACTTCTTTTGTTGTTCTTGTACTCTGTTAATTAAATATGTGCGTAACATACGTAGCTTTTACCATCGCTTTCTAATGAAACTACACAGTCGAGTTTATTCGCTCCAAAACATTTAATGGAAGCAAGCCTAATTTGCGTTTTCTTTAGGGATGTCCAAATCAGTTTATTGGCTCCTAATCTGATCCTAGTCTTTTAATTTTCACTATCTGCGATTATCCAATACCATTTCCTAGATACTTGTAGTGTTATAGATTAGCTGTAGTACCTGGTTGCCCCACTGGGTGGAGCCTCTTACTATTTAATACTGTAGCAACCGGAGGAGTTTGGCACTTCCGTGTTGGCAAGCAAAGAGCAATGCAGGAGTTTAACTAGTAAAGGAGCGCTGTGACAAAGACTTCTAAGGCTTACTGACCCTTAGGCCAGCGAAGGAGTGTTCAATTAAGTTGGGATGAACGAAGACAGTGTTGCTACATCCCAGTGGAACATCTGACAGCTCAGACTTTTTACATTTCTGTGTGACAACAGATGTAAACAAAGAATCCGCCATATGTTTATGTCTATATTGATCATTTTCATGTAACAATAGGGTTATGTGCATTCATGTTAAGTCTTTTCTATGCAACAGGCTGCTTTGAAATGTAAATAAACAACAATCTACAAATGGCAGCCTCGTTGGGGCACTAGAGGAAAAGTCAGTAAATCACTGAAGTCTGTAGGAATCATCAGCTGGGGACCATTGATGTTGAACACTCAAGGAACTTATCCCAGTGGAACATCTGTTTTCAGGGGTTTTTCACATTTTTCTATGACAGCAGATGTCTGGCACAGGTTTATGCCAATATTCATCAGTTCAATATTCCAGGGATCAGCCCTGAAGAAACTTGGGGATAAAAATGTGTTTGCTTTTAAAAAAAAAAAATAAAAAAAAATAATGACATTTAAAAAAAAATTGCCTCAAATTTGCATGAAAATTATATCGAAACACGACTAGCAGCTACTTCTCAACTCATCAGAAGTTACACGTTATAGTTTTGAGCTTATTTGTTAAGACCTCTCTATGCAACGGGTGCATTTAAATGTAAATAAACAGCAATCTAGTGGAAAAGTCACTTAAGTCTATGGGAATCATCCACTGGGGACCATGAATGTTGAAAACTCATGGCAATAAATCTAATAGATGTTGAAATATCTTAGTCTGGAATAAAGTAATGGGCCGACTGTTGGTATAGTGCTGACTATGACATGCGTCTCCAAACCTTTAGTAGTAAAATGAACTGTTAAAATGCCTCCTGATCAATAACTTTCAGGTAGCACATTCTATAACTAAGCAACACATACAGTATCCTCCAGTGGCTCCCATCCCCCCCACTGTGGCTTTTTATATGTTGTACTTTGTTTGCTTTTTGGCATCTAGCCAAAGCATCTTCATTATTAATCTGGAAGGTTTCCTCCATATAGTGAGAAAGCAAGAGAAGCCGTCTCTCCATTACACTGAGCTATCTGTCATGTTTAAATACATGAATCTTTTCATCCTCTGCCACCTCCTGCGCCTCACCCTGCTTGAGTTATCTTTGATGATGCTACCTTCCTCTCCTATTCCTCTCTCTCTCTCCGCTGCCGTTTCTACGCTATTTGCATTGTCTTGGAGGTCTTCTGTGCCATTAACCTTCATCCTGGAAATGTGTCAGAGCTGCCTCCTCCCTCCGCTCCCGACTCCGACGCCGGATCATCCTCACTCCACCCACTGTCTGTTTGTATTCCCCCTCCTGCCCCTCATCTTTCTCCCTCGTCTCCCGCTGTGTGAACTCGGGGCTGACAGGCTCCTGTAGGGCAGTATGGAGATTGTAAAGCTGGCGCCCAGGAAGAGAGCAGCTCTAATTTGTTTCAAGGTGATGCAGGTTCAGTCGGCGTGGAGGTTCATCAGGCTGTACAATCTCAGTATGGGGGCCTCCAGCTCTTTGGGCAGCTGCGTGCTGTCTATAAAGCCAAAACATCTGTGGAAAGAACTCGCTGGAATGTCTACCAGATCGACTGAGTCAGCAGCCTTAACAACAAGGCTCCTCTGCCTTTGCACAGCAGCAGCACCAGCAGCAGCGCCGAGAAATAGATTTTAATACCACTGTCAGCTACGACCTTGGGGTTTTTAAAAAGCGTGTTCCAGGTTCTAGGTTGTCATGTTCAGTATTGTGCTCCCGGCTCCTTTGGGTCCCCGCAGCATAAAAATCATGTTAAAAGTCATCAGTGTTCTTGTAATTATTGTAATGGTAGCAGAAAGGTCGCGATAACTTATTAACATGTCATAATGAGGTCCCAGCTACATTTGACATCAATTATGAGCATCCTGCAGCTTCTCTGGGCTGGAGAAAACAGTGTTGTTCAAGCAGCCTCGCTACACCCCTATTTATACCCTCCAGGGACAGACTCTGGCTCCCGTTTGCATGTTGCCTCCAGATGTTAAGGGAGAAACAACATGTGGTTCACATTCAGGAAGCAATCCGTTAGTTTACTTTATATTTTATTTATTTATCGCACTTTATGATTCTTTTTTTTCCCCTTCTCCTGAAGCGTCTGTTGAATTATGCATTCACTCCAAAAAGTCCTGCAAATGCATGTATGGATGTTTGGAGAATTTACAAAACAAATGGGATTTTTAAGACAGAAATGCATAATAGCTGTGAAAATGAGGTCAGGTGAGCCAGCATCCCGGAAAACATCAATATGGTAAATGAAAATGAAATGTTCTTGACAACCAGCTGTTCTTGAAACGTGATTATGGACAATCAAGCCTGAACAACATGATCTTTTACTGATGTCGTGACAGCCTGTTACTTTCTGATTGTTTACGTCTGCATTGATTCCCAATGTGCTCGCTCTTGAGTCACACACCATCGTGCTGTTCCAAGACCCAAATAACCTCCCTGACTACTTAAGGCAAAGGCAACCCACTGTCACAACAATTTCTGATCATTGTTTAGCTGACCTGTGTCTGTCAATGCTCGGCTTTGTGTCCCCTTCCTGATCCCCCCGGGGAGCATACAGGTGGTAAACACTGTGATCTTCTTACGATCCGGGCATCAATACACTGCTCTGCTTTGCTTTTAATATAGACAGGCTGTGCGCTGAATGTCGATAAGCTGCTCTGCGCTTCTGCCTCTGATGATTCTCTTTCTCTGTTGCAGAGTATGAGGACGGTAGCCTGTCATCGTGGGTGAACAAGGAGCGCTTCCAAGGATACCTGCAGATTGATGGCTTTACGTTGTATGAGCTCGGAGATACAGGTGGCGTATGCACTTGTCAGCTATAATATAAGATCTTTACCCCAAATTGCATTTTTCTTATTTGATGTGTTTCCCAAAAGTTGGATTTTTATTTATTACTGTGTATCAAAATGTCTTATGACTTCCTGGTTCCATATCTACTTGTACATACAGTAGTAGTCAGCTATTATTTCCATTGTAAATTTACCTGGTGTATGAATATGCAATAACAGATTCAAAGAAATATGACATAAGGCTTACCGATCAGGCATAACATTATGACCACCTGCCTAATATTGTGTTGGTCCCCCTTATGTGGTCAAAAATGCTCTGAACCATTGGGCATGGACCAGAGGACCTCTCAGGATGTCCTATGGGGTCTGGCACCACTGGGGGACGTTGGCACTGGATCCTTTGGGTACTCTGGCTTGTGCAGTGGGGCCTCTGTCAATCCAACTTGTTCCACTGCATCCTGTTGATGCTTGATCAGAATGGGGTCTAGGAAGTTTGGAGGTCAAATCAACATCTTGGGCCATTGTCATGTTCCTCAAGATGTTCCTGATTGTTTGATGTTTTTACCATGTGGTGGGGTACATTTTCCTGCAGGGCTAGACCAGTGACATTTGGGATTTCCATTTGCATGAGGGAGTGTTCTTGTTCTGGGACAATGTTTATTTGGGTGTCTAAGTCTCATCAACACGGATGTTAAAATCCAAGGTTTTCCAGCAGAACACCACATAGTACCAATATGATCAATGTTATTCACTTCACCTGTCAGTGGTCAGTGTTGTGGCTAATCGGTGTAAATCCACATGTAGGTCTCTTCAGGATGACGGAGCAGCGGATCTCTGGCTTCATCTTGTGGTCAGACCCGGTAAGCGCAGATAAAAACAGCGATGCCTCCGTTCTTTTTTGCCACATTGAGATTCTCCGCCAAGTTGAGCTACACGTCAGTGGGGAACCTGTACTGGTGAGTGGACGTGTACGGTGCCCGTCAGGCGGTTCCCGGATGCACCACACAGAAACATGGAACGGGTGGTGGTGGATGTGCCGATCAACAACGGTGAGATATGCATTAAACGGCTCCACGTCTAAACGCTCCTTTCAGCCACTTCTAATAAGATCTCCTCAAACCGCATTTGGTGCTTCTCTCGGTTCGTGCGCAGACGCTCCTCCTCCCGCTCTGACGCATTTGGTTTCGGCATTTAAAAAAAAAAAAAACTGCTGTAGCCTCTGTGCGGCTATCAGAGCTTTTGCAGGCTGTTTGTTTCGCTGCTTCTGTGTGTGAACTGTTGTAGCTGCAGGCTAAAGGCTGCTTACCCTTGTGCACAGTGGGATTCAGTGTTGACAGGGCTGCTGACATCTGTCAAACAGCACTTCTGCCACTGACACACTGCTGTCAC
>OMNN01024165.1:0-17138 GCA_900302755.1 Chromis chromis
TTTATTTGCTTGACGGGCGGAGAAATGGACAAAAACGACTGCGTGGGACAACAGTTGCACCCCCATCTTATACAATAATATTAGAATATGAACATCAGCGATAAAAATACAACAGTAAATGAGCAATGTAAAATGCAACATATGACTGTATTACACAACATTGGCATTATATAGAAAGAGACAGTATGGTTTGGCAAAAAACAGGCTTTAAAAACATCTTAACACAACGGAAAAATTACAGGGGTGGGGGGGGGACTCATTTTTCCGGAAGCTGCTCCACACTGCTGTGGCTTTCTTCTTAAATTCTACAGTGCGGAGGTGTCGACAATATCTTTACTTTCTCCGTAATACTATAAACCTAATCTAAATATCCCTACTCAACCCTAGCAACTATACAATACTATACACCACAACACAGAGCAAACCAGGCCAGTGGCACTAAGTTATTTCTAGTTTAGAGCTAATCTAGTATCACCTCATGTGCTGTACTTCATTGTGAGTTATGACATTTTTCCTCATCTGGACAGGCCTGGATCTTATTTCTACACATACTAATTGAGTCAGATCATAATCTTGTTTCACTGCTGAGCTGCTTACATGTACATGTACTCTATTTTGCACTAAAATAAAGTCAGCATCCAAAGCTCTGTAATGAAATACCTGTGTGGTTATCCATGACCTGACAACTTCCATGGTTTATTGTAAACAATCCTGAATGTAGACTCAACTGATGGAAAAAGAAAACAAGAGTTCTGTACAATATGTGGGTCGCAGCGAGGACACGATTTTGCTCACAACTGTATTAATGGAAAAAAGATAAGAAAACAGCCCATGGAAGGAAAACCGTCAGGATTTACTCTCCGTCCTGTGTCTTGTAACATCCTGATAAATTAAAAGCTGTAGTTAGGCAGTCCTTCTAGGTAATAAAAATGGTTTTCACAGCATGAGTGTGTGTGTGTGTGAGTGTGTGTGCATGTGGGCTTTTTCATGTAAACAGGATATATGTGTGAGTGTATGTTTTTGTGCCTGGCTGTGTCCTGATATCATAAACTGGTGAACTGGCTCCTCACTGGACCCCCCCTCTACATCTCATGGGACAAGGCTTCATGTTGAGCGGCGACTCCGTTGGCCTGCGGGGCGCTGGGCTGCTCCTCCGGCTGACCGTTGGCTTTTGGCTGAACAGCAGGGTCGTCAGACAGGTGAGCGGTGAAATGGATGTTGGACTCATTTAGCCGGCGGACGCGATACGTCTCGTAGTGGATGCTGCCTGTGATGTCCTTGATATTCTGCATGTGTGTCCTACGAATCAAAAGAAGACAGATTTTTTTTAAATCACTGGGTGAGAGGGAAAACAGAAAATAGATGAGAAAGAAGCCAGAGCAGATATCAAGGATCTGCATAAAAAGGAAATGACCCAAAAACAAATACCCAAAAATGTGGTCAACACACTTGGTAAGGACTCCCAGAGGTGGATTGCTGATGTATTGACCTCATTATGATGAATGATAGACGTACGACCGTCCAACACATCAGTGTCCAGGTCTGGCCTCTTTCTTGCAAATTTTTTGGTTTCGTTCTCACCTACTGATTTTCAAAGGGCGTAAATAAATTACAACAAACATTTGAGTTTTTGTGGTCAGCGATATAAGGCTTTATAGTACACAGTTATGCCCAAAAATGGGAGTTACACCCCTTGTTTCCAGGTGAGGCGAGAACTTTAATACAAGAGTTTAAGAGTCAATTCCTCCATTTTCATGCAGGGAATTCATCTAATATTCTTTTATTTTGCTAAATGATTCTGCCGCCACGTCACAGTGCCATGTATGTGGAACATGGATACAAAATAGTGCAAGTGCTTCAAATAATCCCTCATCAGGACCAAGAAACAACCTTTTGTGAAGAGAAAGACTCAGAAATGGAGCAGGCTGATGGAAATATTCTGGGGAAAGTCTGTTTGGTTTCTTGTCTCATTCATCCACCTTTGTTCTCATGGACGACTTAAACCTTCATCTGCAGGAGCTGATTCCTTTAATAATCTAACCTTTATTGATCCCCCTTGGGGAAATTCCTTCTCTGCATTTCCTATTCAAAGTTAACCTTAACTATACATACTAGGAGCAGGGAGCAGTCAGGGGTTAAGGGCCTTGCTCAAGGGCCCACAGTGGTGGTGACTAGGACAGGTGGTCGCTCTCACATTCCCACCTCAACCTCTTGCCAGTCCAGGGGCTTGAACCGGCAACCCACCGGTTACAAGTTCGCTTCACAAACCACTAGGCCACCACTGCCCCTTGGTCCTGTTCTACCTGAGCTGCTTTACCCTCACATTATTCGACATGGCGATGTGAAGAGTGGAGCCAGTTTACTTGATGATTGCGCCCTTTGCAAACATCCACATTTGAATGAAATTAAACTGTGTTGTTTAGATAAAATGAATACTGTCTGAAACCAACTTTCACATTTGCAAATGGGTTAGGGTTCGGGCTAAGAGAAGTACATGTTTGCATACTGTGAGAATATGAAGTGCCTTTAAAGAAATCCCTACTGACGCAACTTAAATGCAAAGATTCACTGGAGAAACCTGAGCAGAAGTTCCTGTGTCTTTGCAAGCGCTCCCAACTTTTAAAAGAATCTCATTCGTATTGATTTTACCAGGAAAGTGAAGCTTTATAAAGTCATCGCTGTTTTCAATTAATTTCAACACCTCTACATAATAAAGTGAGTGATTCCTGATCTACCAGGAGGCTAAGTGCATAATTTAAACCCTCTTATGCCCCTATAGGTCATAATAAACAAATAAATATGAGAGAGTGTAATGGCGGCTCACCTGATGAGGAGATCTCGTAGGTAAGCAAACTCACAGTGTGCAATGTTCTCAACTGCAAAGAGAGAAAAGAGGAAACAGATGAATTACACAACTTAGGAGAGACGAAGCTCGCAAAACAATCCTGCATCCAGTCCAGCTTGGGTGCTCTACCGTAAAACCACCAAAAGATGGCGGTGTTGCACACAAGTCAACTGAAGGGCATCCTCCAACATGACATCTCCAGCAATTTTCTTAAGCCAAGATAACACTCTCCTCCACTTTCAAGTAATTTAATACATCTCAGCTTCCCCTCTATATGGGAGAACTTTAAGTAAGACGTTTAAACAAACTCCCCATGACAAGCTGCTGCTGCCTCCAGTAGGGCTAACACATGTCTGAATTATAGATTATGTCAAGGGTGAAAATGAAATAAAAGAGGCTGCTATTTATGTAAAGCTTTGAAATCCGGGGCAGGAAATTAAATTCTCTTTGAAAGGAGAAGAGTGGAATAACTGCTGGGTCTGTGAACGCTGATTAGTAGCATCAAGGGAGCGCACTACTAACTCGTAACGAGCCGCACTGCCGGTATCTGCTCTCTCTGCTCCAGGGGTGGCATCGAGGGGTCCCTATATAAATTTAAACACACGCCTACTTCACGCTTTATCCCCCCTCAGCCCCAGAAAATAAACAGTTTCTTCTCCACTTGTGATATATAGAGACTCAACTTTCTGGTTTCTCCTCTGAGGCCTAATTTATGATGTCAGCACTGACATGTCCAGCAGCTCGGCAGCTTCCCTTCTCCCTTCTCCCTCCTCTCCTCCTTTTTTCCTTCTTTCCTACCTCTTGGCTGAATTAGAATGGAGCCTTTGTTCTTTCTGCCGGACAAGACTGCATTTGTCCCACAGTTCATGCACTTCACCTCTCTCAACTCGCACCTCTGTGGAGTTGATCTCAAAAGGCTCACCTTCACATTCTAATGCTCAAACAGATTGTTCCACTGTCTTCTAAATGCCTTTTTTTTTTTTTTTTTAGGAAGAAAACAGTTGTTACTGATGCATTTTTGAGTTTTAAATAGGCCTACATCAAACTTAAAGAGTAAAATGATAATCACAATGGAAGAAACCTGGATGTACAAATAATAATGATTTGAAGCAATTAATTTATTAATATCCCTGTGCTTCCTCCTCTAAGGCCACCATCAAATCTTGCATTCCTGTATGTTACTATAATGATTTCTAAGAGCTGAATAATTCCTGTTTATGAGGATATATATTGAGTTGAACATGTTTGTCATATGTTTGAAGGTCATACTCCTAGTGACCATCACACTGAATCATAGATAAGATATCCTTTTATTCTATAGTCTAATTTACATGATATTAAATGTTTTTTTTGTGTGTGAATAATTTATAGGTTGCATTGCATTTATAGGACAGCCAATAAACCTGAGCACAGTGCGCTCTACAGAGGACTGCTGAAGGGCGTCCTCAGAAGGAGACAGTGTTTGTTAAGCAGTAATAGCCCCCCGTCCTGGCCTCCTTCAGCTGTCTTTTTGTATTCTCACTGCCTGTGCAGACAGATGTCCTCTCTTTCTCACATTCTCTCTACCCCCTCTCTCTCTCTCTCTCTCTCTCTCTCTCTCTCACACACACACCCAAGGGTGACGTAAGGACACTCGCTCGCTAAGAACTTCTCTGGCAGCGTCAGTGTGCAGCACGGGCCAATGAATGTAAACTGCATCAAAGTTATTGCGTGCGAGTGTGTCTGTGAGGCAGTGTGTGTATGTGTGTGTGTGTGTGTGTGTGTGTGTGTGTGTGTGTGTGTTTTATGTTTCTGCCTGTCATCCCAAAGGACACAGAAAGTCCCAGTAAATCTTTTCCTCCTGTCTCATGCTCTCCTTAGTTACAGACTTGGAGAAACTTATGTAAACAGGCACCTGGTAGCTGCACAACAGACGGTTTAGACTGCAGCCAGCCAGATTTTTAAAGCTGCAGTCAATAAGTTTCCACATGTGTCGTTTTCTTTGCGGAGTGCTTTCACCTTGTTGGTGCTCGTATGTTGCTGCGGTGACTGACCTGATAGCGTGAATGTGGCTTAACATTTATCAGAGGGAAGTCAGACGGCTTTGGTACTGTCATCTGGACAGGTGTGACCCAATTATGAGTATTGGAAATGCAAACCATGCAGATGGATAGTATAATATATTATTAGGTCAAGTTGTTGTAATAGTCCTTTAAAAAAATCTAAATCAGAATCAGAAATAATTTGTTGATCCCCTAGGGGAAACTGCTTAAAGTTAATTCCTACAATGTATTTGCACCAGGGATCTCCTGCATGAGAGGCAGAGATCTTTCTTCTACACCAACACACCTTACGAACTGGATTAATCAAATAACTGGAATACCGTTGTGAGCTTATCTGATCTGCATTCAGCCTGTAAGGCGACATGTATTATTCTACCTGGCGATTCTATTTTAGTTTGGCAGTTAAAGCATCAGGCTGTGCATTTTGTGTGTATGTGTGTGTGTGTGTGTGTGTGTTGGTGTGTGTGTGTGTGTGTGTGTGTGTATTGGGATTCCTGGATCTTACCCTCTATTGTGCCCCATTTTGTTTTCCTTCCCAGAATCCTCTTCCCGTTCACCTGGTACTCCTGGTCGCTGCCCACCACAGCAAAAGGGATCATCTCCTGTTGAATGCACAAATGTAAACAAATGCTCTGTGTTTTCAATGGTTTGTTTTTGTTTGTTTGCCTTCTCTAGAATAAAATGCCAATTAACTTTATTTTGTGGCAATCACGGCATTTAAGATTCCCCACACAAATACACAAAATGGTGCACCTAACAAAGTCACAAAGTTAAATCTGCAGAAAGATATTAGTGCTGAAGCCACAGGAGGCTTCCCTCTACTGCGGTTGGAAAAAAAAAATCTGAACTGACTGAACCCAACGCTGACAACTTACCCTTATTTTGTCATTGATCATCCTGTCCTCGGCATCCTCGTCAAACTCTTTCTGAGGGTACACGTCGATCCCGTTGGCTCGCAGCTCTTCCCGAATCTGCAAGACACACAAAAACATTAGGTCAAACCAACAAAAAAAAAAGCATTGTAAGAGCACACAAAATTACACTTAATGTGATATTTTATCAGCCTAATGCAGTCTTTAAAATCTTGCTATATCATCATTACACAGATTTACTTAATGAGATCTGAGATGGAGTGAAAAAAGGGAAGTCAGACTGGCAAGTACAATCAATCATTAACCATTTTATCCAAACGCACTTCATTGTGGTTCTGAATCCTGTCTCCGTGCAAGTATAAAGTACTTGAATAAACATTTGGTTATGTTATACAGGCTGGTGCTGACATTAAATTGTTTCTAATGTCCTTGACACGGAGGAGTTAACATGGAGGTTAACCGCTCTTGAAAAGAAAAGAAAAAATAACAAAACAGCCACCCGTACTCTCTTTATAATGACTGAAACTCAGCCCTGGAAAACAGAGAGGCTTCTGACAGAAATGTCCTTTTAATGAATGACTGTTCACTCCCACAATTACTACTCTGACAATTTCCACTTGGTCCTTGATCAGACGTTTCATTGTTTATCCTGAAAGCGTTCTCAGGGTTACATTATAGGATGCAAACCAAGTGAAATTCAACAACAAAAAAAGCCACATCAACTGTTGGTTAGAGGAATGTGAACAGACATTCACAGCTGGACACACTGAGACCCAGCATTTAATGAAAAAAAAAAAGCACTCTTATTCTGTTTGCATGTTAAGTAGCTTCAGGGAAAATGGGAGGAGAAAATAAAAGCATTTGGCACGAGAAGCTTTTAGTCAATAATCTTCAGGGTCACACAGAGCATGTGCGGCCAACCAAAACAATCCGGCTACAAGCCCTGCGGCTTCTCCACTCTGCCAGGGCCTGGGTCCACCCCTGCTTTGTTCTTATTGGACGGTGTTCCGGGTATCAGAGGAGAAAAATGGTAGCCAAGACACCCGTCGTGCTTCCACCTCTCTATAAATGAATAAAGCATTTAGGGGAGCCTGTGTTCTTGAAAGAGCGGATAGAGAGATGAAGGAAATGATGGAGGAAGGCAGGTGGCAGAATGCCTCCTGTGGATTGAGAATTGTCCAACAGAAACACGCTGAGGAACAGACTCAGTCGAGAATATATAAGACTCGGGCCAGGTGGAGCAAAAACGAGCTATAGCAGGGAAAGCGATGATAAGGAGGCGAGGGCTGTGAGGTTACAGTGTATGATTATCACACTGAGGAGTCTTGTTAAGTTTGCTTATAATAAGAAAGCTGTAATTTCTCCTAAGAGGAGCAAGAAGTGTCACAGCTAAGATAAAAATCTGCCTTTTATAAATGAAAGAATGAAATACTGCACCGCTTTACAAAGTTTAGCCTGTATGTATTTGCTCGATTTGGTCATGTAGCTTTGTTTAATGCACCATGTCTTGGGATTTAAAACTGTGAAGTTAAAGATGTACTAAATCGAGGACCTGCTGGTGGCATCACATGAAAAATCAGGGCTATGTAATCAATCTAATAGTAGTTAAAACATTATCAAACATCCAAAATTGTCCACACAAAATTCATTATGTCACTTGGGCAAATGCATTTTTGAGCATATACGTGCAATATTTTCATCTGGACTGAAGTGAAGATTGAAGCTACTGTGGCTAAAAAAAATAACCAACACTTCATGAAGAGAAACTGTGAACTCTAAAAACATTTAAATATCACACAAGCATCAAAAATGTACTCTGATTATTTACAGAATTTGATGAATATTCATTGTTAACTCAAACTTTCTTTGTTTCTAGTCATGTTTCAGTATGCAGTGGAGACCTCTTTGAACTTTTCTGCATTGTAACCGTAATTCGTGGATATTAAATGCTGTGTATGCTCAGCTGGCAAGTGGGCTGAAGTTCCACGTCTAAAATAGCACTGGATTTTACAGTTGTGGATTGCCGCTATTAAAATAAATGCGTCAGATAAACAGTTTTTAAATGCTTCCGTCTGGAATGAGTAGGATTTCCAAAGTACTACAGTCATGGAGGATGATACAGTATTTCCCAGGATGGCTCCAATGTGTGTTTTTGTCCAGATGGCTTTTGTTTGTGTTGCCTAGCAGCTCTTCATGTGTCACAAACCAGTGGTTAATGATATACATACACCTGCATTTATGACATGAATCTGCCAACTGACCTACTGATGCGATTCATCTGTTTATTTTAAGTAGATTTAAAGGGGCAGCTACAGTTTTTTTTGTGATGGCAGGAAAATGGAACCAAATGTGTTAATGTCACAAGCGAGAACCAGGTCAGACGCTCAAATTATTGTTGGTTTAGCACCACTGTCATTCAAACGCCCACGCGCATCCAGAAATACACTCCTCTCACCGTCTGTTTGAAGTAGTCCCTCTCCTCCAGAGTGAGCGTGTCGGCCTTAGCGATGACGGGGACGATGTTGACCACCTTACTGAGGCGCCTCATGAACTCCACATCCAGAGGTCTGAGGCTGCAGGAAGAAAGACACAACAGAATGTAACTTTACTTCAAAATATATGTAACTATATGAATTTGCAGTTAAGATGTTTGATATTCAAATGTAGGGCTGCAGGAGGAGCAACTAAGTGGAACAACTCACCACAGATTTTTGCATATTTGCTCACAGAGACAACCAAGATGCCACTCTTTTTTAATGATTGAATGACTGAAATGTGATCTCACTTAGATCAAACTATTTCTCATTTTCCTCTGGCACAAAGAAAATGTCTTCCACTACAGAAAGTTACAGCACACAAAATATGGATGCAAAACAGAATACAGAATAACCATTAGAGGGCAGTCACGGTCTATTTCTTTACATTCAGTCCATCCTAGTTCCTGATGTTGCAGCATTCTGCATTACTATATGCTGCTATTAGTCTTTTCTATACTTACTGAAACCATTTTGCTTTCACACTTCTCAGTGCAATTTCAGTCAATTGTAGAAGAACTTATTTAATAAGGCAGTCTTTGTACTGCAGCTTTTTGTTTGCCACTTTCCCATTTGTCTTGAATATTCTGCTTGTACTTAACTCAAAGCAAATTTGGATAAAAGTATATTTATATGACATTAAGACATGGAGGATCCAAGGAGGCAATGACTCCTCATCGCCTCCTTGGATCCTCCAAGTCTTAATGTCATCCAATAAAGTTTTCACTTTTTCACTGTGATCTTGCCCAGTGTAGGAATTATTAGGGTTGTCCTGCAACTCTACACAGTACGCTGCTGTTGTGTTTCTGTTTTTTTTTGGTCTCAGTGTTGCCTCCAGTTGCTCCTCCAGACAGCCTATCTTCATGCTGTCTGCTCTGCCCTCCAATTAGCCTCAGCCAAGCCAGGCGAGCCCAGTTCAAAGACTCCGGGGCAGCTGGAGGGGAGGCCTGGTTAGTTCTCCACAGCGACTGACAGACATGTCACCATCAAAACAGGATGAAACACTGGTGAACATGTGTTACACGGAGCGTGAAGTAGAGGAAAGGAGAAACAGAGCAAGCACAAAGGTAAAGAGAGATGACACGTAAGTGATGCATTCAAAACCTCAGGGGACAAAAGTCATGTGAAATATAAATGTTGAAAGGAATGATAGTGACGTATATCAAAGCGAAGACACTAAGAGTATAAACTGGTGGTTGATGATCTTTCTGTGTCAGTGTTTATTGAAGCTAGTTATATAATTGCATGTATAAATATAAATATGTACAACAGTAAGAATGTACAAACACATGTATACTGCATCACATGCATGAGCGGGCAAACAAGCACACTTTAACATGTAAACGTTTCCTTGCACACAAGCATATGCTGTATGGACAGTAAATATAAAATATACACGTATGCATGAATGCACAGATGTGCAATTATATGTTTGCATGCATGCACAAATTCTCCTGTCCGTGTGATTGAGAAAAAAATAGCAGTCGTGTTTCAATAGAGAACGGTGAGCTCTCTGCTCAAATGAAACGTGGAGAAAACTATCAACCGCAGTTCAAACAGCCCTCCTCTCCCTCCCCCCTTCTTTTCCATAATGGTTCACAAACCAGTTGTGAGTTGATGAGAGTCAAAATGCAGCCTTCCTTTTCTTCCTTTTCTCAGGAAGACATGTTAAATGAGGTAACAACAGGACTACCCAGAGGGAAAATAGTGTGGCTGACTCTGCCATTATCGGAAATGGCTGCTGATGCCAAGACTGCGTTTTGCTTCGCTGAGCGCTGCTCTTCTATCTGAAACCACAGAAGCAACTTAAAAGTAAATTGCTTACAAATTATATTGGAGTCTCGATAAATACAAACTGTTGTTTAAGAAGCTTCAAACAAAAACGCAGTAAATAAAAAATAAAACAAACTGCACATCTCCAATGATAGAGGCCTATGAGACCTCATTCTGTCATCATTTTCCTGCCTGTCATTCTCGGTCACATGGCTGAGGCATCCAGAAGCTTTTGGCACTGTGTCTGTGCGTAATTGGTTACAGGCCCCAATTTAAAACTTCAACTGACATTACTGTGTGAATTGAAAAAGAGAAAATAAGCGAAAAGAGGCTAACAGAGTGAGATTTTAGATACCTTCTAGGACTTATTTTCTCATGAATGGAGCTAAGATCAATGGAAGGATGACTGCAGCTAAGAGCTAATATGTTGTTTCTTTAAAATACAAATACATTTTTTCTGTGCACAGAAAAGTAACAGCGAGCCTGTGCAGCAGTTTGGTACTCATCTATTTCTAAATCTTGCAAATCTGTTAAACATAATTTCACAACAGTAGATCCGACAGATGCTTCCTTTGTTCTCCTGCCTACAACTCTCTGGCTGGCTGCAAGGAAGACACCACTTCCTGTCAGATGTCTGCATCTTAAATTTTCGAAATGAGTGTAAATTTTCATGTATTCACCAGCATGTTTTGGTGAAGTGTGCATGTCCGCTTATGCAAAGTCTGTGTGTGGTAGTGACAGTTTGATTACAGCCTGCCTGGAGACAACGTTAAAGGATGAGGGAGCTAAGAGAGGAAAAAGCGATACAGATTGGAAATGAAAGAGTGAGGAGAGGGTGTTGAACTGGCTGAACTCTGCAGCTGTAAGCAAGATGATACACATCCAGGGCAAGTGTTAGCATGCCCGCTGCCCACTTGAGTCCACTACTTGGGCCCTGCTTCACATGAACGACGGTACAGACATTCTCTGGAGCAGCAGCTGCGGCGACATGAGCAGATGATGAGGGGGTCTGTCAAACAGCGGGACACATGTCATCCCCCACTCACAGAGAGATTGTCTAAGTGGACAACTGTTGAGTTACTGGTGAAGCAGCAGTGGATGGGGCTGTCTTTTGGATATGTAGCAAGAATGCATGTTTACAGCTGGTGCACATAACTTTTTTTAATCTACATTTGCTCAATACGATAACCCTAAGATGCCTCTGTTAAACCTCAAATACTCCGAACTACAGTTGTGTATCTGCACAAGTGGCTGCGTGTCCTCCTCGGTGCACCTAAGGACGCACCACTCATCACCCTTATATCGAGCAAATTACAGAGTTGACTTGGAGACAACAAGTCCAATCACTGACAAAGCGCTGAATGTGGCTCGTATTATCTCAGCACGAGTAAAGCAAGCCAAAGCAAATGTCCTATAAGTGAAGTAAACAGCCTCCAACTGTTTGCTCAAGAAGACACATGCACTTTAAGGACAACTTGAGAGAGACACGGTCAGTTTTACTTCTGCAAACCATCATTTACACTAAAGACAATCGTGTTCTTCCTGCTTTGGCTCCAAGTTTGTTCTTTTACTGGCACACAGGCTCAATGAAATGTGGATTTTGCCATAGAGGGAGCTGTAAACCACATGGTGTCCCACCTCTCCGTTTAATCAGAGATAGTTAAACAGAGAGAGGATGAGTAAGGAGTCCAATCAATAATGAAGGCATTGCAGTGGGAGCTGTCGAGGCCAATTTCAAGTCTTTGTGAAATCTGACCCTGCAAGTGATTCTGAAGTGTCTCTGAGGAGAGAATGAGTTCCACATGTGGTCATGAGAGAGCGAGATGAAAAAGAGAAGCTGGAGAAGGACGTGGGTAAAGAGCTGTGGACAGACAATGGGTCATGGGAGATTCCCAGAGGGCCTGATTCATCTCTGTACTTGTGGGAAATAAAAGAGGGGCACTTTATTATGTGATCTTACCAGTGGCCAGTGGGAGGTATGAAGTATATGCAGCAGTGAACCCTGGAGTCTGGGATCCGTTTCTTCCTGTTGATGTTGATTTCCTCCTGCAGGTAGACTTCGTACTGGTCATTGATGAACTTCATAATGGGCTGCCAGCTAATGAAGAAAAGAGTTTTGAAATGAGAAACTCACTTTTTATAAGCTCACAATCAAAACCTCTGGGTTACAGGTATTCAATCTATAGCAGCAACAGAATTATTATAGTGATGGTTCACTGGTTTCATAATGTTCTGCATCTCTGTCTTCTTTTTTATTTTTCTACTGATATTTTTAAATAATTGCACTAAGGCTTATCGTATCGCATCGTATAGTATAGCATAGCATAGCATAGCATAGCATATCATATATCATAGCAGAGCAGAGCAGAGCATAGCATACCATAGCATCGTATAGTATAGTATAGTATAGTATAGTATAGTATAGTATAGTATAGCATAGCATAGCATAGCATCATATCGCACCATATCGTATCACACTGTGTTGTATCATATGTGTGTATGTATAGCAACACAGCAGTGACATAAAATGCTTTGTAAAGCCCAAGATGAGTTTGAGATGTTTTATTTACGGCTTAAATTATGTATTCTTGTAAAGTCTTCCTTTACATAAACAAACTGTGACACTATTTCAATAATGTGCTGAACTTTAGGTTTAATGAAAAGTAAGCAATCTCCCCTCAGGGACAAATAAAGTATTTCTGATTCTGATTATAAAAAACATATAAAGGTAATATGGAGCCGTACTGGTGAAGAGAAGGAATAGATGTTATAAACAGCTACTGTATCCTTCAGATTAGGTCATCATTAGCTCACCAGTTTTCATTGTTGATTTGATCTCCAAAGCCAGGAGTGTCGATAACCGTCAGCTTCATCCTCACGCCTTTTTCCTCGATGTCTAGAAAAAGAAAACCCATTTGATTAGTCTTAAGTCATATTATTCTAGAAAACAAAAGCATGAAAACACATATTGCATATTAATCATATCACATGAACAGTATATAAGCTGTAGTACAACTAAAATGGACATTGGCTAACCGTGACTGATGGACTTGATCTCGATGGTTTTGGGGATTCTCTCCTCTGGGTTTGGCTGCACTGACTTACGGCTCACTTTGGATTTGAACAGTGTGTTCACCAGAGTGGACTTCCCCAGGCCACTTTGCCCTGAGCAAAAAAAAAAACACACAAACAATAATTAGAGGATAGGAACACCTTCAGTAGTGTTTTTTTTTACCCTAAATAGTCACAAGGGCAAACTCAACAAGAGCTTATTTCAACTAAACCGCAAAAGGCTAAGTAACATATTGGTTGTGCAGTGACTGTATATGTGGATGTGTTTGTGTCTCAGAAGTCAGACCAGAAGCACCACAGGGTCAGATGAGCAGCTTGTGGAGGCCAAGAGGACAGATGTATAGACCACACACACACACGCACACACAGAAGATGCATTACCCACCAGAGGATGAATTCCCTTGCGTCGTGTCTGCAGTGCTGCATATTTCTACTGAACATGCTTGTCTTTGTGATATATTGTAAGATAAACATGAATTTAACATGGCACAGGGAGGCAACGAGGCACGTCAGGACAGTCTGTTTAACCCTTTTGTTAAGAAGAACAAACTTAGCAACCACTGAGGAAAAAAGAAGAGTGGAATACATTTTTGTAACATTACTATGGCTGCATTTTTCTAATTTAAAACTATGCACTTCAGTTGATTCCATGTCTTAAAGTGTACATTATGATAATTGAACCGATATGTTTGTTCAGTCCTAAATGAATTTCAAATTATAGTAATATCATTTCCTCTTGCATAATGCATCATTACTATAATAGTGGCTATATTAAATTTGTTTTTCATTTATTAATATACGAGTCACACTTCATATATAACAAATAGTCTTGCATGGTGTTCACATGTTGGCCATTTATACCTACTTGTCATGTCACCTCTGTACATTACAGTTGTTATATTTTTACCTTCAGTGTGAATTTATTTGTTTCAAATGTTTTGAAAACTGCTTTGAAAGTAACTAAGTACATTCATTTGAGTACTGTACTTAAGAACAATTTTGAGGTCCTTGTACTTTATTTCCATTTTAGCCTGCTTTATACATCCACTCTACTGTATTTCTGAACAAATATCATACTTTATACTCTACTACATGTATTGAACAGCTTCAGTTACTTTTAAGATGTTGATTTTACACAATGAACCCTGCAACAAGCACTTAAAAGTCAACATACTATTAAAGAATAAACCAGCGGAGTGCAACCTTTCTAGCCTCTGACATCTCTAAAAGGTAGTGTGCAGTTGAGTTGTTTACAGCTCCACCAAGTACTGATTTTTGCAACAAAAATTTTTTATCTTATACTGAGAACAGAATTGTGTATCAGAACTTTATTTTCCCTTTTTCTCTCCCATTAATCATCTGACAATGTATATACAGCTGTGTATAACGTAGTTCAAACAACCTCCATCTCCAGCAGTTACAACAGTAAAATGCTGTTTACACACTGATGCTTCAGTATTCATAATCTAATGATGCCATACTATATCAGTCAAAAGGGTCAAACCAGTGGTTTTAATTAATACTTTACCTGTATTTTGCTGACAATACTTCTGAATGTTTATTTAAATAGGATTTTTCATGGACTTCTACTTGTAATGGAGTATTTGTACATGAGGCTCTTGGCACTTTTATTTTGGTAAAGGATCTGAATACTACTTCCAGCTTTGTTAGGGACAGATCAAGCAAAGTTTACAAGGTGGCAAAATTCCAGAAAAAAGGTGACTTTGATTTTGCTATGTAACTTAATACATTTATGATTTATTGTTTGTTTAGTCAATGGAAACACATAGTTTGTGCTTTCTTGTGCGAAACACATAGATATGGTCCACAAGGATGATAAAACATCAACAACAACCAAAACATGCTGCTAATACATGTTCAACTTTTATTTTAGCATTGTTCTGAAGTTTTAAGAACTTTTTTTAAAATGTTGTTTTTTGTGATAAAAAAAAAATCCATGTGTGAAACGAATACACACACATTCTCCACTTTCTGTTTGCAGCCCCTGTGGGCATTAACTGTGGTGTTTGGAGTGTTGCTGAGCTGCCAAACCCTCTGCCTCGTTCCACCTCTCTCACCTCACACACACTTCACATGCAGTCTACTTAACTGCACATATTCGCCCACTAGCACAGACTCACATTTTCTTTCTACCTTTCACTGACACACACATTCAAGACACCTTTGCCGAGGTCAACTAGCTAAGGGGAGGAATTAGGCAAATGCATTTTCTGAATGCCACAACACCACAAGGGACAGGGCCAAGACCACAGCTGCTCAAACCGTTCACGTCCAAAACTGGACATCCAAGTGACAAATCTCTTTAAAGCTTTTTTAAAATCAGAAAAAAAAATATTTTTTTAATTTCTCATTTATATTTTATAGCATATTCTTAGCATTCTTTCCATCTTATATCATTAGATTTTTAGAACAATTTCTGCTCAACCATCTCTGATTTGTCTAAAATGTCAATAGCATAAAGAATGGATAATTATAAGAATGTTCTTAACAGACTTGATATATGAAATATTTTCCAAGATAAAATTTTGATAAAAGTGGTCCGACTGGCTTTCAGCACATTTTTTACACATCAATGTTTGAGGCTGTTTGGATGACAATATCTCAAAACCTATTAAAGATAAAAGCCTGAAACTTTCACTGTCATTCCTTCTCATGCCATTGATTCATAATCTGCACAAGTACATCAAAGTCTTTGATTACAGGTTTGAACACATATAAAAAAAAAAGATAATGCAGAAGTCAGCTAGTGATATATTCTATGCTTAGTTGCGTGTCAAATACGACAACAAAACATAAATACTTTTATGAATATGAAATCCTTGACCCTGACCCTAACTGATTGAGCAGAAAGTACATAGTATATATAGAAAAATATATATATTACTGGTATATCTATAGGTTTTTTTTTTTTTCCAACAACCCTGCATCTCTTTACCTTGTTCACATGATCTAAGAACCTTCAGGCAAAGACAGCTAATCAAACCTAAAGAGAGAAGGTATCTGACTGCACACAGTAGCGCTGAGCAAGGAGTGAACTCAAAAACACAAGCAATGTGTCTGAATAGTCACAAAACAATGTCAAACATGTATTGAAGCTAAAGGGATTGAGAAATGTTTCTCAGAATTTTATGAGCCAAACCTAAAAGGCACGTCAATACCAGCCTCACAGTGAGAGGAAGGACTCCGCTGATGACTTAGTATTTCACAACACATTACTCAGAAGAACTTGATATGTTGAAATAGTTCTGTAAAATCAAAGCTCCCTCTAGCAATCAAACTCCTCATTGCTCTTTTCTATTGTGAACTTTTATCATATCCAGTCTCCAGTGTGGGTGTTATTTTGCAGTGTCACACAGTAAATCATTTCACAACATGAGTTTTATTCATTCTTCAGGTGTCAAACTGCAAGTGGATACACGTCAGCGTTAAGTAGAAATGTGCAGTTTGCTTGCATCAATAATGAAAACTGAGATGCACATTTGAGGGAGATTAAAGACGGAGCTGCTTCAGTCAGGCACTTTGTTTTCTCTCACAAATAAATATCCACTGAGTCACGCTGCGCTGTCAGTGTTTTCTCACTTAAAAAGCTGTCGTACACGTTCACTTCATTCCTCAGCATCTATAAATCAACACGCCTCTTTTGATGAACAGTTTCTATGCAACAAGTCCTTGTTAGCCACGCTGGAAGATTTCTCCTCGGAGCTGCGCTGGCATGCCATCTATCTGTGTGCACAAAACTCAGCCCTGCAGGGCCTGAAATCAAACTAACTGCATTCTACAATAACTTCTAACGCAGGGGTGGGCACTCCTGGTCCTCGAGGGCCACTATCCTGCATGTTTTAGATGTTTCTCTCTTCCAACACACCTGATTCAAATGATCAGCTCATCATCAAGCTCTGCAGAAGCCTGATAACGATCCTGATCTTTTGAATCAGGTGTGTTGGAAGAGGGACACATCTAAAACATGCAGGATAGTGGC
>OMNN01024167.1:0-15000 GCA_900302755.1 Chromis chromis
TTACCTGCAATCAAATCACTTCCTTGTCCAGAGATAAATAAAAACAAGATTAGACATTGAAAAGTGAAAGTTTCTTAATAAAGAACTGAATATTTAATGGGGTGTCCTAATTTTTTCACATGACTGTATGTACTCTGGGCTGAGCTTCCCACTAGATGACATTTAAGGGGAAATAGTAATAGTAATTTGGAAATAGTTTGACATCACAGACAGCCATACAGACTGTGCTAAAAAAAAAAGGATATTGAAGACTGTGACCAAAAGGCTATAATTCACAACTACAGTAACACTACAGGGCCTATATTCACGCCCCTTGGAAGTTTTCCTGTTTTATTGCTTTTCAGCATTAAATCATGGCCAATTTAATTTGACTTTATTGATAAAAAATTACAAAAAGAAGATTCTTTCATGTCAAAGTGAAAGCAGATTCCTACAAAGTAATATCAGTTAATTAAACATGTAAAATAAGTTATTCCATAAGTATCCGCCTCCTCATACAACACAGGTGCAGTCTAATATTGCTGGAAGTCAAACAATTAGTGAAACTGAGATCATCTGAGTGCAGTGAATTAGTCTCAAGTGACTGTACACCTGCATCTGGAAGGTCCAGCCATTGGTGGTCAGTACACAAATCTCGACAAGAGTTTGCCAGAAGGCATGTGGAAGACTGAACCCATCTGGAGGAGGGTTGTTTTGTTGAAAGAGATCAAAATCTAGCTTTTTGGCCATCTGACCAAACACTACGTTTGCTGACACGGAACACTGCAGTCTCACAAACATAACATCACCACTGTAAAGCACGGTGGTGGCAGCATCATTATGCAGGAATGCTTTTCGGCAGCTGACCCTGGAAGTATTGTAGAGGTAGAGGGTGAAATGATTGCAGCAATCCCTCTGTAACGTGACAGAGCCTGGTCAGTTTTACAAGGAAGAATGGGGTAAAATTGCGAAATCCAGACGTGTAATGCTGAAATCAATTTTCACTTTGGCATGGAAAGGTCTCTTTTTCTAAATTCCTGTCAAAAAAAAACAACTAAATATATTGATCATGACTCAATATTGAAAAGTTAGAAATGGGAAACTTCCAACAAGGGTGAACTACTTTTTATAGACACTGTATGTTGACACCAAAGTGTAGAAAGAACAAAACTGAAAAGAAAACACTAACATGTTAATATGCTCACAATGCCAACGTGCTGATATTTAGCAGGGAATTTTTGCCACTGGCCAATTAGCATTAAACACAAAGTACAGCTGACGCAGGTGGGAATTACATTAGTTTGGTAGATACCTGATCAATAATGGGCATTTTGAAATTTTGCCCCATATTAAAAAAAGGGGGGACAAAAAAAGTAAACAGAATTAAAAAAAACTATTATCCAGTGCAGTAAATAACTATAGCAACATTTATCGCAATCCATCAAATAGTTGTCAAGATATTTCACTCAAAACCAAAACTGAAGATCTCAAAGAATGTAGGATACGCCAAATAAGTGACAAATTTGACCTGCTGGTGATGCTAGTGAAAAAAGTTAGGGATTTACCAAAGTTGTTTGAATTAATTCTCTAGAGGTTGTGAATTTTGTTATAGAATTTCATGGCAATCCCTTCAATAGTTGTTAAGGTATTTTAACCTGGACCACAGCCGTGCACTGACTCTTATCCCAACATTGGCACCCCAAATGTACCATCACTACCACAGCTAATAAATAAATCTACTGGACACAGCATCAAGACAAATGAGACAGATCAAATTATTTTTACTATTTAATTAATAGAAATCACTAATTGATAAAAAAATGTTAAAGAAATAAAAAAAAAGGCTGAAGTTTGACTTCATTTACTTGACAATGCACGCATTAAGACAACAATGCACGCGTTAAGACAGTATACAGGCTTTACAGGCTTACATACAGGCCTCTGGAGGAATAGAGTTCAGCATCATCTAGCAGATATTTTATTTGTTCTTTAAGCATTTGTCTCTGTAAAGCTGAAGAAACAAAACAGAACAGATACATAATTCAATGTAAAATTCATGGTGATATACAAAAGGTTTGCAACAGAGTACCTTTAGTCGGACGATATATCAGGAAAAGGACAGTGCCATTGATGTACCTGTACAACTTAACGGTATAGAACTGATGAAATCCCAAGAAACGTGTTCTGATAGCATTGTAAACAGTGGTGCATGACACACAAAGTAAAACGTAACACGCCTTGCATTGATCACTGTTTAAGAAGGTATGCTGATTAAAGTGGCAAGCTCAACTGGCAAGTTGACTTCTGTTCCATATGAATCCACCAAAATGCAAATGAATAATGCAGTACAATTAAAGAGATAAAGTGAAATTGGTATGTTCTGACATTTTTCAAACTAAAAAAATGTGTCAAACAAAATCTGCACTTCTAACAAAAGCAACCCTACTCAAATGCCCAAGTAACAGTTTCTTCCTCGAAGAACATTTCTAACAGTCCAGCTCCTATGTTATACGTTGAATAGATATTTTCCTATTTCTAAGACCATTGGCAGTCTCAGAAATGCCCGGTAAGCCATCTTTGGATGCCAAAATGTGTCCCGCCAAGTGTTTTAAAATAAATATAGGCCTGTGCCACTATAAGGGCACTGAACCCATCAAGTCTTTTATCTTCTGAGATTTCTCTAAGATGGTCCATCCTCTGGATGTCTTCAAAGGCCTTTAGCATATGTCTGCCTCTTCTTGTCGAGGAAGGCTCAAATGTCTGTTTTTATTTTATCCAGAGAGTTGTCGATCTTTGTCAGAGTCTTTTTGATGCGCAGTGCTGTTAATCTGGCTGATGGATTCTGGTACCAGCACTCCTTCATGAGTTTAGCCATGGAGGTTAAAGTCTATAAATGAGGAGAAATAAATCCATCAGTTTGCCCCATCTCAACACAACAATATTACTCAAATGTTTTATGTCTTGAAGTCAAAATGTGGAGACTTGAATTATGTGCTATTGAATGAGAGTTTGAACATTACTTACTGGGTCTGAAAACCATCTGTTTGGGATGTTGGGCCTCTGCTGATCCACACAAACAACCTTCTTCATGTCCTCAAAACTGGGATCACTTGGAACCACATCATGAAAAGGTGGCTTGTAGTCCTCTACAATGCCTATAAGTATAGCAGAGCATACAATAATTCACTTTCAAGATGATATAATTTATGAAGTGTAAAATACAAGTTATACTGGGCGATGACCGACTTAAAATAAGGTGTATGAAAAGTGATTCATGTTGTGGCGTGGCTGATTTCTTTCCCTAAACTTGCTCCAAAGTGCTGCGGTTGAAAACAAAATAGAGATGCGGAGTTACTGTGTCAGGGGTAAATCAATATCTTAAGTGTTGCTGAAAGCCGAGTTCCCACTATAAAGTGATAAACCCATTTGACAGTAAATGGAGGAAGCAGGTTTTATTTCACATAAATGAGTGCAGATGCTACTGGCATCTCCACAGACCACAGACAGTGGGTAGAGGCATACATATATATATTTCAAGGCCAGATCTTTCCATCAATGGCAGAAATGCTTTTACTTAGTCCAAGTTGAACATTGATATTGTGTTAACTCTTAAGTAACCCCTGACTGGAGCCATATGAATGCAATGTATTTGCAAAGAATTCTTTACCTATCAAACTCTCAATATACCAGCCAGCTTTTCTGATCACTAACATAAGATATTTATGCTTACGGGTAATGCTATGACACAACGTGCACTCCTAACAGATGGCCCAGTGCCTAAGTGATATAACTGAGACAGGACTACAATGAATCCAACAGGACCATGTCGTGTAAAACATGTACTGACCATTACTGACTGTCCTCCTGGCGATCTCCCACAGGACAAGGCCCAGGGCCCAGATGTCCACTCTCTTGTAGGACTCAAAGCAGTCCATCTGGATGGAGTCATCGAGCACTTCGGGGGCCATGTAGCGCTTTGTGCCAACTTTAGGGTTGTTCCCCACGTCTAACTCATTGGTATCTTGAAAATGCATGACCGCCAGACCTAATATGGGAACAAAAAACACTTCCCCTCAATGCATGTTTTAAGATAAATGAAAATACTTAAAGTGAACTGTCTAGCATGTGTTCTCTCCAAAGAAATTCAATTACTTTGTGAAAACTTACTGCAATTAAATACAATCCTCCTTACAAAGTCTGTTCATATAAAAACTTTTTTTCTGCTGGACTCAAGATGCCTCCTACTTTACCAAAAATGTCATTCATGTTGTCTATGTGTTGTAGGTTTTAAGTTTCCTCTTCACAAGTGAGGAGCATATTTAACCATGACTAGCTTCCAAACTGTGTTCATATATGTCTTAGACTGAATTTTAAGGTGAACACAGAGGAACTTTCCTTCTTCAGCAGATGAATTCTAAAACGGCCTTCTAGTGTAAAATGCTGAACCTACATCTGCACAGTAAAGGTCAAACATCATGTGAGGCGACAATAAGGCACATTTATGAGTGGAAGGAGGCTTTAAGTTTCCTGTCTCAAGTAGCTATGTATATTAAGTACAAAACACTAGACACTAAATCAGCTGATTTAAATGATGAAGCACTACTTGTTCATTGCAAACAGGCCTGTTCCCTCATACAGGATGTACTCCAGCATAACAAGAACTCCATCAGGAGACAAACAACTGCTGCCATGTTTGTCAGGACAGCAAAATGCGTCATCCAGAGCAGAATTTGTTACATCAAGCCTGTAAACATGTCAAGCCTGTCGCCAGGTTATGGCTTGTACCTGAATTAGTTGTTACACAAGCATCCGCAAATGGAACATTAGATAAAGTGGTCCAGGGTCTTCTAAATGTGTTTTTGGTTAAGGGCTGGGTGAAAGATTTAGTATTGGTGGCTCTTCCAAATTTAACAACAAATATGGCTGAGCACAGAGATGGGAACAGAGCAATATTACTGCAGATGCATCTCTTATCCAACGCCCATAAACAGCACTCCTCAATTAAACTCTTCGGTAGCTCTAAGGTAGTTGACCATAAGGTGCATCAGCTTGTAATTGAAGCTATAGTATGTTTACTTAGACCCAAGATGCCACACTATTCAATTTTAGCTGTCCTGTGCACCATTTTCTAAATTCTGCCTGACATATTTTGAATCTGTAGTAGATTTTAAAATACACTTCTGTGGGAGATATATATATATATATACACAAACACACACATGCACATGCACACACAGTATTCTCACCAAGGTCAGCAATGCAGCACTGTCCGTTCTTTTTCACCAATATGTTTTTGCTCTTGAGGTCTCTGTGGGCAATGGCTGGCTTGCCTTGAGTGCCAAAAATCTCAACATGTAAATGTGCCAGGCCGCTTGCAATGGAGAGTGCCATGCGGAGGCAGCTGGATGCATCGAGGGTGCTGAGCTGAAGGTAATCATAGAGGGAGCCCATCTCATGGAAGTGAGTGATGAGCCACAGCTGAGTGCTGGAGTTCCTCGATGTCATGTCGGAGGCGATGAAGCCTAAGTTGAAAACATAAATACATATCAATAAACATGGCAAGGTAGTTTATGAAGCATGCAACATAAATTCTCTTCACACAACACTCTGAATAAACAGCACAAATCCTCCACTGTTTAGGTGTAAATTGGTGTTAAGCACAAAAGGTTTTATCATGTGTTGTTCAAAAGCATGTACTTACACACAGGCACTTGCAGCTGGAAATTAAAATAACTGTTTGTGGCTTCCTCTAGTGTGTATTTTCACAGCTCACTGAACCCAATCGTGTGATAAGTTACATACCTAAGATGTTCTCGTGCCTCAGCAGAACAGTGTTGTAGATTTCAGTCTCTCTGAACCAGGACTTCTCATCTCTAGAGGAAAAGATTTTAACTGCGACACTCTCTCCCTGCCACTGTCCCCTCCACACTTCACCATAGCGACCCTTACCTGGGAGGTAGAAAGAAGAGAGAAATTACCAAACAGCGTACTCACAAATAACGGTCATAGTAATGTCATAGTTCGGTTCTAAAAGAAGGAGAAGGTGAGTAAATAAAACTACCCTAACTCTCAAAACCTGGTTCTGATGGAGGATTAAAAACACATTGTGAGATATGTAAAATCAAGGTAACAGCCAAACCTTCATGTTTAGACAATCTGTTGATGTCAAAAACTTTGAATTTATTGCACACTTGGTCTTGATTTTATGTAATATGTAGCTGCAGCTGTGGCACTAATGCAAAATCAAATGTCATATTTCCCAAATCATAACAACACCACAGCTTTTTTAAAGGTTTTAGCTTCTTTAGTTCATCAAGTTACTGAGTAACAAATATTTATCAGCTGCAGATCCAGATATCTCTATCAAAAGTTAGTATTGGAATTACATTTATCACGAGGGCTGCAAAACAATCCCATGAGAATAGGAATGTAGCTATTTCTAGTTGGTGTGTAAACAGGCAACAGTTTGCCATTACCATAACCAACCATAACAACTTTGTAAGCTGGTGTGTGTAAATGTCAGCTCATATTACTGCCCCCCAGTGGCCAGAAATCAATTAATGCAGATTTAATTGTAACAGAAGTGGGGTAGAAGACTGATGCATGAACTTATTTCACCATGAGTGACTTAACCTTCAACACTGATAATTATAGCAATGTGTTTGTCTGCTTGAAAATGTATTTGCTGTTGGTAATATTTCCACTGACACTTAACATACTACAGGCAATCTCAAAACTAAATTGCAATTTTGACACTGGGGACTTCACTGCTGAACTGTTGCACATTCCTTCTGGCCCAGTTTCAGAGTATCCTCATAGCACTTGCTTGTTTTGCAATGGATTTTAAACTGATTTCTTACTTTCTTTCTTAGATTTATTCCAAGATTTTTTTAATATTTGACTTGCTTGTATTGAATGTTTCTACAGGATTCTTTGGTCTTACAAACAAGCTAAATGGAATGAATTAGTGAACAAATTAAATATGAACCACAAAGTCCAGATTGGAGGATTATCAGACATCAAGATCCAACATGGCACGTTGGAAATTCTCCCCTGGGGGACCCGAGGGAAAATTTCCAACCCGCCATGTTGGATCAGTTCTGGTCACTTATTATGACATCAATCATCTGTTCCTCCCTCAATACAAGTGAAGTAAACAGCTGAACTATCACATGCTACAAAGTTCTGTATCTGTTATTTACAATATGCCTGTACACATTCTGCATTTGATTGTCACAGTTCGGCCTGTCAAATGATGTGCGGCTGCACTGAGGCTGACTTTGAGACCAGGACTGTCCTTTATAGCTGGAATTTAACACATTTTTTGCCAGATGACCCTGTGTCAGCACAGTTGGGACTGCCACAATGAAATGGATGACTAGTTTTTTGAGGCTGTGCTACTGTGACTATGAAAATAGCCTTAAAAGGACACTTACCCACACACTCATTGAGTGTGATCTGTCGAGCAACGGTTCTCTGAACAAGGAAAGGGAGTCCTGAGCCACTTCCTGAAGTGCAGGAATGATCCAGCAGATCCTGGGAAAGAGACCAACATAAAGAAAGGGTTAAAGGGCTTCAATATTTGCATGTGTGTCTGTGAATACATTGGCGACCGAGCTATGTGAATGAGAACCTTTCCAAAAGCATCCTGTAGCTGAAGCCTAAAAATGAAGAAATACAGAGCATCTGGGACTCAGATGGAGATTAATACAAGCAGGCCGTCTTTGATGTGGCACCCACATGGGATGGAGGGGGGCAAGCTGTGTGTGCACCAGGATAATGTGTGTGAGTGTGGGTGTGTGTCTGAGCTGGAGGTGCGGAGTGCCCCCTGCTGAGTAAACAGCAGAAGTGCCACCCCTTCCCTGGTGACTGGTGTGGGCACTGGAGATTTTATCTAATCCGAGGGCCAGACTCCAAAACAGGCGCAATGCTGCTAAGCCTTTTATTTTTATCTCATCTCTAAGACATGCAGCACCCCAGTGCTGACACAAGAGGGCAGTGCACAGCAACACAGTCAGCAGCTGCTGAGCAAAACAAATGACTAAACTAGGAGGGAGAATGAGGATTGAAAACAGAGAAGAGTGATGCCTCAGATAAACAGATGCATAATGCAGGAGCTGCCTGAGAGACGATTTGGAATCACAACACAGGAATGCAAGACAGAGCCATAAAATGAATGATGAGTTACTCTGCAGAGAGTTTAAATCCCTCTCTTTGGTACAGGAGGATTGTTTTTAGGAGGGTATATTTGGGCCAGGCCGTTAAACAGCAGAATGCAATCAGAACGCTGCAATATCATTATAATCAGAGAGGACGTCTGGGCAGCAGGCTGCAGAGGGACAAGCACATGTGTTTCAGTCCGATTTGCTTTTCAGAAGCACACCACTGTTCCTAATAACCTTTCTCATGGTGCTGCCAAGCACTTTTTAATTATGCTGAAGCAAACATTCTGTGGCTCCATATTTGGGCCCTTCACTGCCAAGTGTATTGATGGACTGTGGAAATAGATGGAACAAGAGTATGTGTCTCCCACTTTGATACACATACACAAATGAAAACACTTTAACAATTGGGCACATTATTTCGACGTTTTATATTTAAAAATAAATAGGATAATCTGGAAGAGTTTAGACATGATCCCAATAGGAGATGCTATGTTCCTTGACTAACTACAAATGCAGGCTTTAGTGAGGATACAGTATGACAAAAAGGATGGTAACAACCATGTACTGTATTTTGCTAGGGCTCCAACTGGACTGTGAGCAGTTTCTGTTGAACTTGATTACACAGTGTGTGAGCCAATGAATGTGCTGGGTTGTCTTTCAGACTAAATGCTAACCACAGGACTCCACCTAAACTCTGGATCAGTTTAGTGGGCCTCAAAACATAAACCACTCAGTAGGAAACTTACAATCCATGGTTGAGTGGAGAGAAAATAAATAGCAAAAGGCATTCCTCTAACAGACTGGAAAAATGACTGAAAAGATGCAAAACAAGTTTTGTTTTTTGTTTTTTCCCAGCAATGGCACCACCCACACACTCACACACAAACCTCATGCATATGCATCCACTATGCACTGCTTTAAACATTTTACCTAACAATTACCAAAACACTTGTTTGATTGTGATCTGCAAAGTACACAAAGTTTTGAAGTGATAGCCTGCACTGTTTAATCATGTATGGAGACAGACTTTGGCATTTTGAGCAAACAACCTGCATATATAAGGCTTAATCATTGCCTGTGTGTTTATACAGTATATCTATCTATAATTTTATTACAATTACATGAGGATATTTTTTTTTATAAAAAGCTATAAACATGGTGGAGAAGAGAAGAATCCTACTGGAAATGGCTTTACAATTACAGCATAGGATATAAGACAAAACTCTTAATTACAGTGCCACCACATGACCGCCTTGATCACAAATCTGAACACCGTTTATCATGCCATCATGCCTCTATTGTCTATTATCTTATAAATAGTGCATGTGTACAAAGAATAGGCAGAAGTTCCCTCTGAAACAACAGTGTTTTAAGTCATCAGCTGAAGCGCTTGAGTTAATACAACACATAATTATAGAAGGGCATTCACATCTCTGTTATTGGAGACTTTAGAGGGAGTCTCTGTGATCCATCTGCCATGACTCACTCTGCCACCCAAATTAAAAAAAAAGGGATTGGATGTGCCATCTCTCTTAATTACTAGGTTTTCACATTTTGGAACTAACACTGGATAACAAACCTGTCAAAGTTACTAAGATTTTTCCAGTGCTGTGGTATGTTTGTTTATATCAGTAATTTATTTAAATGCAGCAAACAAACCTATAGTTTGATTTTGATCAGCTGAGAAATGCACAAAATGACAAATTTCACATCCATATTCAGCTGAATTTGTGAAAATACTTATTATACCTACTATGAATGTAAATGGTCAAATGTTAGACACACTGGGCAGGAGTGACTGTAGCATGAGAAAATCAAATGCAATGTAATTCAGAGAGCTTTTTTACTGCTCCTCATCCAAGTTTAATATAATCTGTCACAGTCCTGGTCATTACCAATCTACTTTACATAACACAACTGTGCTCACAGTGCTAGTGTAGATATCATGACAGTAAATCTAACACAGTTTAGATATCCATTTACTCATAAAACTAATGTAGGTCAACTTTTACTGACTCAAACTTCTTCCAACCACAAGAGCATTGATCCAAACATAACATTTGTGTCTTGCTAGGAGCTGTGCGTAATGCTCACAATATCTCTGTGGTATCTGGTACAAAGGGAAAGTAATGGGTTAAAATAAAAGATTGGAATTTGATAAGGCTGCATATTTAACACATCAGCCCATTAAAATATGCCTTGAGCAGCTCTTAATGCTGATCTTTCTAATGAGCTCATGAGATCTTCTCCTTTTCAAATGTTGCACTGATGTTAGCCTCCCTAATAGTATCCACTACTCACCGCCAGTGTGCTCTCCCCCACGTTAGACGCTATGAGGCCATCGATAGTTCCATATTCAGCATCTCGTGATGTTAGTCTCTCCATCTGGTTGTGATGGATGCGTCTGAACACCAGGATAGCGACAGCAGAGAGGAAGATGAGAACAATGATGGGCGCCACGATGACAATAGCCAGCGTGGTCACACTGTAGCTGGATAGTTCATCAGCTGTAAGGGAAGAGGAAATATATACAGTGTGACTTTTCATATCATCACATTGGACATTTTTAAAACGCAAAACAGGGTTTTGATTTTAAAGAATAAATCTGACTTATCTGTCCGGAGACAAGAAAGTCCATTAGATTTTAACTTTAGAATTAGATACAGTAAAGGAAAATTCTTCTTTTCAGCTTTTTCTCTGACTGGACCACACACGATGAAGTTCAACCATGCACAAATCACAGGTTTGCAGCACTCTGTTATGGGTAACAAGTTACGGGTGGGCAGGAGGGTGCGCACAGAACACACATACACAAGAGCATTCAGTCATACGCACACACAGAGTGGATCTCATCAAGTCAGCAGAGGCCAGCCAGAGGAACTGACCACCATTCACACTTTCCAAACATTCCAAGGGAAAGACTGCTCAGCTCTGCCTGCAGCACAGACAATGATCCCCTTTTCTCAACTTGCATAATGAACTCTTTCTTTCAAATACACTAACTAGCAACACTTTCTAGGAGCTCACTTGACTTGAACCAAACACATGGGAAGAAGATGCATCTAGCTAAAAAAAAAAAAAACTCTAAATGTGTAATAATGCTACACGGGGTAGTATAATGAATACATAAATAAAATATTAAAAAATGGCTGACATGTGAATTGTTATATGGTAAGTTAACTTATTAATTTCCCAACCTACTTTATTTACCTATGATGTAATCCCCAAATGTAGAACCAAAAAAATACGGTAAGGCATACTAGGTATAAATATTTATTCGTAAAATATCAAATACAAGACTGCTGTAGATGTAAAAGTACAGGTCAGAGAAACAAAAAAGGACAACAGCTCTGTGTATAGATGCCTGTCTCTCCTTCAATCCCAGGTGGCCTCTCCCCTCTAGGCTCTTGTCAGCCAGCTCTGACAGCCACTGAGAGGACAGAAGAGAAGTGGACCATGACTAAATAATATTCAAAACCTCCCCCTAGTTGCCCAATGTCTCCCCCTTTTCTGTTTCATGAGGTGCCAGGAGCGTGACCACACAGAGGTATAACTTAGGCCAACAGAAACCATCCAGAACAGCAATGCCAGATAATTTCACAGCCTATGGTGAAGCAGTCTCAGTAGGGAATGATGGAGAGGAATGAATATCTGTTACTTTGCCATTCCTGTTCTGAATACATGAAATCTAAGCAGCACTTTGTGTGGAGCAGGTTTAGTTAAAAGTACAGAGTTCGATACTAAGATCAACAGATGGAGCTCTTGAGAGTATTTGTAAATGTGATGTGTTCTGTGTATTATTGTGTGTACCTTTGACAGGCAGTTCCACTGTGCTGTTCATGTTACACAGGTGGCCATGGCAGCACTCGACAATCTGGTCTCTGGAAGGTGGGGTTTTGCAGGTCAGTGTGCTCTGCTCATAGGCCTTAAAGCAGCCTTTTTGGTACATCAGGGAGCCGGCATTAACTGTCAGAGATGAGAAACACTGGTGGCCCATGCAGCGATTCCCCGTTACACATGAGCTTCCCTCGCATACACACTGGTGCTCCTCTTTGATCGGCGGCTTTACTTCCTCTTCTGCGAAAGATTCATGGAGAAAAGATAGCTTGTAAATAAATAAGCAAACTTCATATTGTTTAAAAAAAAGTCACATGAAATTAGTGCTTTGCCATAAGAATATATTAAACGAGACACCAGCTCTTAAGCGGAACTTTTGTATGATCTTAAGTGACATAAGGACCGTGATGAACAGCGGCCAAGAGAAATCTGTGCAATGTGTACAAAGTCACCTTTCCCTGGAGCTTGCACAGTGACGTTCATGTTACACAGATGGCCCTGGCAGCACTTGACAACATGGGCCGATGAGGGTGGCATGGCACAGGTGGCTCTGCCCTCCTCGTCGTCCCTCAGGCAGCCCTTCTGTTGGATGGCTGCCCCATCAATCATCTTCAGAGAGGAGAAACACTGCTGGCCTGTGCAGCGATGGTCATGCTCACACTCGCCGCCCTCGCAAACACACTCCTGGTCTCTGAGGACTGGTCTGCCAGCAGACAGTTCTACATCTGATAAGAGGAAGCACAGATATGGGGAAACCCATTAGAGTAATATAATTAGTAACCCATTAAATTAAATGGCATTCACTCACAACAGAAAACATGCAGGTTAAAAACATCTCTTGGTTGGTCACTCACTGACGAGGCCACTAAAGTAAGTTCAAACATAGCAGAGAATATGTTTCTGTTTGAACTCTAACAGTTTCACTGTATTCATTGTGGAGGCCCAACTAAATGGATTCCCTGGCAACATAACTTTTTATGTTGTATTGTTTCATTCTGTTTAATGTATCTATTAAAATGAGGCTATGGTGCTAATTCATTACCTTCAGATTAAACATATTACTATGATATAATGATATCATGTTATTGCTTTCCCAATTCACTTTGTTTAAAAACTGGCATTCACAGCTTTTAATTGACAAATATGTACACAGTGATTTAATAAACACAGTTCATTGTACGGATCAAATAATTAGCTTATGTAAGATATTGCATACAATTGCCATTTCATGATATACACTTATGTGAAATTAAAGGAAAAGCCAACGTAAAGTGTTTTATTGCCACAAGATTAACTTCAAAGTGGCCTTATTTCTCTAGGCTATGGAACTCTACTGGGAGGAAGAACACAATTCTCCCAAAATATTCCCACATTTGGTGTTTTGATAATGTGGTAGACAGCACTGTCTAACACATCAGTCCAAAACCTCCCTTTGGTGTTCAACTGGGTTGAGATCTGGTGACTTTATGAGCCGCAGCATATGATTCACATCATTTTTATACTTATCAAACCATTCAGTGACCCTCATACCCTATGGATGGGGGCAGTGTCACTTAGCATTGATTTGTAGTGACCTTTCCCTCTAAGAGGACAAGTTTAGCCAAACTATGCCAGCAAAATGCCCCTAATATTATAACTGAGCCACTGGATCCCTTTACTGTAGGGGTCAAGAGTTAAAGTATTTCATTTATTACCCATCTGTATCTTAATGTAGGAAAACTATCTGTGGTAATATTGTGTTATTGATTTTAACCACATAACCCACTTAAGAGAAATGCAGCTGTTGTTACTGTTGACTGATTAACAAGCCTACAGGAAAGGTCCCTAGGTAGTTTTAGACAATTATTTCCCACATTAGTGGTCGGACTGTTAATGAAGCTGTTCTACAGCCAAGTCCTTAAGTATCAGATACACTTCAGATCATAAGTATTTGCACAGTCATACATTTTTAGTTGTTTAGACTCTGTGCTTGGATTATACTTGCAATGAAATAATGAATGTTATGTTCTCAGCTTCAATTTGAGTAGGTTCCTATCAATACTGAGAGCATTGTATGGGAGATATAGCCTTTTAAATGCACAGTACTCAAGGTCTACGGGTTTCATTATATTTAATATTTTGCAAATAATCCTTTGCAGTCAATAGCTGCCTAAAGTTTTCGATCCATCGATCATTCATTACCCATAGATACTTTGTGTCCTCCCTGCTGATATTCTCCCAGACTGCAGGTCTTGCTTTTTGCCTATTGCAAATTTGATATTTACTACACTTAGATGGTCATCAATTTTACTCCTCACATGCTCAGACAATCTAAATTCCAATTCTCAATTACCATGTTAAAACAGCACATAACTGCCCAACAAACATTTATTAGCAGAGTGTCTAATTGCTTTTGAATCTTGTAAATCTTTAATTTACAAAAAGAGCTATACTTCTCACACAGTTCTATCAATAATTTAAAGCTAATGAAAGTGAACATTTGTCACTTTAATGTAGTGTCCACTGTTTTAATTAAAATGAAAAGTGCTGAAGACCAAAAAATGTGTAATGTCCAAATAAGGTTTTGTACCAGCACAGCTCTATTTAAGGGGTCAAGTAGCACAAATGAATTACAAACCTGTGGAAAACGATGACTGCACATAATATGGCACAATGTAAAGGATATTAGGAAGTTAAAATAGCACGTTTCTCTGTATTTTAAAGTAAGAATGAGGAATATTAGGGTAAAAAACTTGAAAGGTGAAAGCTATGTAGAATTGTGAGCAGCAATTTTACAATGCTTTTTTTTTTTTTTTTTGCAAAATCCTCACCTTTCACTGGGGACTGCAAAGAGGTGTTCAAGTTACACAAATGTCCATAGCAGCACTCTACCACCAGCTCCAGAGTTGGTTCGTTTCCGCAGCGCAAGGCCCCATCTTCATTACCCACAATGCAGCCCTTCAGCAAGACTGATGTCCCATTCAGTATTGAGAGAGAGGTGAAGCACTGCTGGCCAATGCACCGGTCCTCACTGCTGCAA
>OMNN01024168.1:0-10945 GCA_900302755.1 Chromis chromis
AATGTCACTGGCCTACCCCCGCAGGAAAATGCACCCCACCACATGGCAAAAACATCAACCAATCATCTTGAGGAACATGACAATGGCCCAAGATGTTGATTTGACCTCCAAACTTCCTAGACCCCATTCTGATCAAGCATCAACAGGATGCAGAGGAACAAGTTTGATTGACAGAGGCCCTACTGCACAACCCAGAGTACCCAAAGGATCCACTGCCAACATCCTGGTGCCAGACCCCATAGGACACCCTGAGAGGTCCTTTTGTCCATGTCCAATGGTTCAGAGCATTTTTGACCACATAAGGGGGACCAACACAATATTAGGCAGGTGGTCATAATGTTATGCCTGATTGGTATGTATGTAACTTAAGTGAAGGGACTCCGATTTCAGAAAAAATAATGACCCCATGCCTTCCTGCTAATTTTAACTATTTTTTTATACTGATGGGTAGTTTATTCTATCACAATGAACCATATTTTGGAAGCTGATTGTATGTTTTGGTTTTGAAATCTTAATCTAAATTGGAACCAGCATCTGTAGCTGTGGAAGAAATGAAGTGGAGTAAAAAGTACAGTATTTTTGTCTGACTAGTAGATCCAGCCACAACATTAAACTATCTGCATAATATTGGTTAAGTCCCCCTCATGCTGTCAAAAAACTCTGAATCGTCAGAGCACTGTGATGTTGGCAGTGGATCCTGTGGGTCTTGTGGGCTGCAGGGTGGAGCTGGATGATCGATTGGATTGGGATCTGGGCAGTTTGGAGGCCATGTCAACACCTTGGGATCTTTGTCGTGTTCCTGGCACCATTCCTAAGCAGTATTTGCGGTTTTGCAGGGCGAATTGTCATGCCATAAGGGAGTGCTGTTAACATGAGGGGTGATATATATCTGTAACATCCACATGAATTCCAGGAGCTAAGATTTCTCAGCAAAACATTGCAATGCAATTAGATAATCAATTTTATTAACGTCACTTTTCAGTGGTTTTAATGTTGTGGCTCACCAGTGTAAAGTATAAGGAAGCATGAAATGGAAATACTCAAGTAAAGTACAAGTACCCAATTCTTTTTAGAATAGAAAATTGGTGTATACCTTGTTAAACTACAGATGTATTGACAGATGTGTGCTTTCTTTCTTTTCTTGTGTGTTCCAGGTGACAGAGCAGAGGGAGCCGAGGCGACATTAGAGGCCGGTTTGAACAAGCTATCTTTGACTGTAGCACAAAAACAAGAAGAAGCGGACTCCGGGGACGAACAAGACCCCCATTTTATTAACCCCGAAATCTCCTCTCCCAGCTCCGCCACTACCATTCTGCTGCTCAACAGTGTCTAAAGAACAATTGCCATGTTTTCAACACTCACTGTGCCCAGCTTCAAATCTCAAAAAGGACTCACTGTCAGAAGACACGGAGCAGAGCAGAATGAAGCAGCCATAGAAAGCAATGAGACAGCAAGCTGCACACCCGTATGATATTGTCTCAGTGTTGTCTAAACATCAGTAGTGTCACACGAGAGGTGCTATATGTACCTGACATCAGTATATCATGTTAAATAAATTGTGGATTCATTGTAAACAGATGTGATCGGGGACAGGATGATTGGTCTCTATGTCGAACCTGTGGTATTAGAACTAGTGTTATTCAAGGGACTACATTTCTCATAATCCTCCACGATCCATATTACAAAGAGCTCTTTGCCACTTGATGGATTTTCCTTCATCTGTATTTGCTCAGAGAAGACCATGTTCTTCTTTTGTGCCATAAAATCTCTTTGTGTTGTACAGCAGTGTGACAAGTATTCTGTCCATGTTGTAGAGGCTGTCAGTCATTTCAGCAATGATGTAACTTGTCTACAGCTATGCAGTGATGTGTCCACATTAATGTAGTAAAACTTTAATGGATGTTAACATGCTACAGTTGGCAGCACTAAGACACATTTTGTATTTTGTGAACAGCGAGCCTCTACTGGCTTCTAATGAGGATCAAAATGGGACAAAACTGTTCGGCCTTTATTTCTGAACCCTTTTCTTTTCAATCCTGTTTGTTGAGTGTGGACTCGATTTTGGAGAAATAATCAACAAGGAAGAAACTGGAGTGCAAGCAGTACTCTGAGCACTAAAGAGACTTAGAATGGTCTTCCATTTAGAGTCATGGATGAGTGAGTGTGTTGTCGAGTGCAAAGTGCAAACCGCATTCTCAGGTGGTTTGTTTGTGTGGCCGAGTGAATGATTTTTTGAATGTGTGTCTGTTGTGCTTTCGACAAATGTTCAAATACTACCCTGTAGTGCAGATACTCTATATTTATACTCCTGTATTCTTGTATATGAACAATGTTTTGTGGTTACTGTTGTAATTGTTTAACACAAAATAGGCAATAAACATGTGTTTCATGGAACAAACATTAGACTGACCACGTGTGGTAGCCTTTGAGGTAATTGATGCAAGTGTTGGTCATTGTAGTCAGTTTTGGAAGTGGTAGATTTGTGTAAAATTATGCAATTAGAGTGAGACACTACAGGAAAAACACTGTTTTTCATGCAATGGTCAGTTCTTAGATTTTCATAACATGTTTTCTTTCCAACCAATGGATAAAAACATCCAAAATACACATTTTGTCCCATTGCATTTCTAGATTTAAATTATATCACATATCTTTAAAGGCTGTTTTCTCAAGATGAGTTTTTTTTCTCATACTTTGTGTCAGAAATCTCAGTAGCACCAAACCTTCCATTTTTATTCCTATCTATATTCTGAAGGTGTTTTACAGGGGAGTTTGTTAATATATCATTGATAACCTGATTTCTGGGACATTTTAGTCCTAAAAACAGAGCAAAAATGTGTGTGTTTTTTCTGGCTGTTGATAAAATTTTCTGATTTATAGGGTTTAAAAAGATATCCTAAATCCCCACTGTAAAAAACTTGAAAATGAAACAAGAATTGTGAAGCTGGCTTTATCCAGCGTTCAGATTTCTGCTCTGAAAATAAATGCAAATTAGGGCATTTTAAGATAGAGACTACCTCATTTGCATATTTGACATAAAATTTCAGAAAACTTGTACTACACTAAATAATTGTTGCATTGTGAATAATCAGTTGGGGCAGTTTTGAGGTCATATATCTTAAATTACCCTACTTACCCCCTTTTTTTTCACCCCTAAAGAACTTGGATGAATGTTTGGCTTCTTGAGGACAACTCTTGCGTAATAGTAGGACAGCTGTCTTGTATTGCTACAGTTGCCAACTTTGTGCACTGAAAAGTACATAACAAATAACAGCTTTTCCCATAAAGACCTTGCAGGCAGTGGAAATACACAACAATAATCATTTCTGCTAAATCTAAATTTTACTTATCATGATGCTTTTTTTGTAACATGATAATTACGTTACCATTAGGAGTCCTAGAAATGTTCTACAAAGTGGCTATTAGATAATGTCATCCTATGGTTTTCCTGCTGACTTTTCCTCTTTCATTCAGCTGTTATTTTGCTCTGAACACACACTGACTGACTGTTTTATGTCCTCAGCTGTTGGAGTGTTATCTCATGACTTCAGTTAGTGTCCTGAAACTCCCTCATGACAAAGTGGAGCGCACAACAGCTTCTTACACTGTGTAACCGTATCTTCTTCTGCCTGTCTGCACATGCTCATGAGAGCAAGCCACTGTCAATTATGTGGCATCCTGTGATTTCAATATCTGTGTCAGATTAGCTCTGGATTCTCTGGATTCAGGACTTGTAAAAGTGAGTGAATATTATAACCGTGGCAGATACTGACATCTAGTGCAGGGTTAGGGTTTTGTCTTCACGCTTCAGGCTTTTTTTTTTCTGGTGCAAAAGACCTTTTGTGAAACACACTTGCTTTGTTTTTAAAATTAATTTGTGGTTTTAGATGATAAGGAAGTCCATTGTGTAATTATATACATGACATGTACATTGTGTGCATGTACATAAAAAATAATGAGGTGTACACGCATAACCCCAGCTCATTTAACTAATGTAAAAACTGAATTTAGACTTGATTTGATTTTTAGTTATTATAAAATTAATCTTAAGATTTTGAAGCTCTGTAAAAGAAATACAGACAATGGCAGGACTAGTGTTTAATGCAGTACTATCATCGGATATACAATAGCATATGCCACTATGGAATAGGCTCTGCAGTTGTCCAAAACCATTAACTAATGCATATTAATCTAAGGTTAAAAAAAAGTTCAAACAAATGCACTTTTTAATCCTGATCATAAGTAATGTTAAATAAAAACCATCATGCCCAGCTGATTTGGAAATCTCTATATTTGTTATTTAAGTCTTCCAGAGAAACTGGTGAAAACAGCCACTATATTAAGGTCAGAAAGGTATGCAAACACACTGCTCTTTTCACAAGATTTATTGACTGTAACAACAGTTTTGTGGATGAAGTTATGATGCATGAGTATGTCCAGCTGTACTACTATTTAACCTTCCTCTTGTGTTAGCTTTCTGTTACCATCTCTTATGTTAACGGGTCGGTTTTGACCCGTGTCTTAAATCAGCTCTAAAATACACTCAAAACTATTTTCTGTCATCCAGTTTGCTTCTCATCTCTTGGTTACTTTGTTAGGCTTCCTTATCCATGAAAATATTGGTTTTAATAATTTTGCTGTGGGCCTCTGGGCCTTTTTTTTGTCAGTATACCCCGATGCACTCTGCAAGTCACCAACTCTATTGATGTCACATGTCTGGAAATGCCCATCTTTATTTGTCTTGTTTTTGTGCAGATATATGGGAAAACAAGGCAAATTGAGAATCCCCTTGTTGACTGACAGTGCACATATGATTTCAGTTTTGGCTCTAATTATTGCTTTATAATCTTATTTTTAGAACTGGGTCAAACCGACCCTAACAACACAAAGGTCATAATTTCAACCAGAGCTTTTTTTGTTTTGTTTTATTTTGTTGAAATGGAGGTTCCTGACAAAGTCAAAAAGCTTTGATGCAATAAACTAATTTTTGTGGTTGTTTTATGCATTTAAAACCTAAAAATGGGTCAGTGCCGACCCGAACACAGGAGGAAGGTCATGTGGCTTCAACGCAACAATGTCAGCTCAATGGAAACACACAACTGCTGCAGGCAGTGACATCTACATTTGTCTTTAGTCATAATCTCAGAGACTGTCTCAGACTGTCTCTTTCTGTCTAACTCCCACTGTGGTCACAACCGGCAGCAGTCTGTATCATAGTAAAACTCTGTCATCATGAAAAAAAAACTTCCCATTGTAGCCATTAGAGGGCTCCACAGAAATCTGTAACTAAAGTATGTTTTCTCAATGAGCAGTTTGTTTAGCGTTAAGAAGTGAACACTAAAACCACTTTAAGTCTTTAAATTAATCATGATTTTAAAAGACTTATGTTGCAAATATACTGCAGTGGGTAGAGATTGTCGAGTGTGAGCATATTTTTGTAGCTGAACACTTGAAATGTCGCACCAAACTTGCAGGCTTTGATCATAATGAAAAATCATCAGCTTATCTTATAAACTTTAAAATTTAAAACTTTTTTATCGTTTCATATTGGTAAAGACTTTTTCCTGTGTCAAATCTGTAACTCCATCCAATTTCATTATATTTTTTCCTAAACAAATCACCATTTTGAAAAAGTTGTGATGCAAGTATTCTGCAGTGGGTGAAGATGGTCAGGTGTGAGTGTGTTATTGTAGCTGCACACTCGAGGTTTCCAATCAAAATTGTCAACTTTGCTCTGTATTTTAAAATCATCAGGGCCCCTTTGTTCAGAAGTAGCAAGTTGATTGGAGAAGTAGAAGTTGATTCAATTTCAGCTTTTGAATTGCATCAAAATAGGTTGTTTGAAACCAAAAACAAACAAAAAAACAAAAACAAAACAAACACCTTTTGAGAAGCATTGGGATACCTGTGGCCCCCAAAAATGAGGATTATCCTGATCCTTGCAGAAAGCTGAGGGAGTGTGCTTGTTCTGGGACAATGTTTATTTGGGTGTCTAAGTCTCATCAACACGGATGCCAAAATCCAAGGTTTTCCAGCAGAACACCACATAGTACCAATATGATCAATGTTATTCACTTCACCTGTCAGTGGTCATAATGTTGTGGCTGATTGATGTATAAATTTACTTGTGTTTTGCACTTGTTGTGTTAAATCGTTATATATTAAGGTGACATTAGGTTACCTTTTTTTTTTTTTTTTAACCTTATTCTATACAGTTCTACTTTTCTGTTATTTACATGGACTGAATATAAAATAATATCATCGCTGATTGCTAATCCACACATCATTCCAGTTGGTGGCAGTAATGCATCACAACATTGTTTAACATGCACTCCACTCTGTCTTTATCCTAAGGCCTCTTGAATGGGAAATTCTATTGAATATGCTGCCAGACAGCTCGCTCTACAGAAGTGACTGTGTGTAGTGAGCTGTGATCACTGGAAGTAGACTTGAGAAAATGAAAAAAGAGTTGTACACTGTGTCTCGGTCCAGAGGCTTTCTTCAAGGTCAGTATGACAAAGGCGCTGATTATGTTATATAGGCCAAACCCTAGTGAAACATTTGATGGTGATTAGATCATCATGTTCCACCCCTGGGGTGAAAAAACACTCAAGAGGCCTTCAGCTAATCAACAGTGACAAGAGCTACAGCCAATCAACTTACTTTAAAGTAACAAAAACTACCATGCCACACAAAGCTTTACATTATACATGCAATGTTTTAGTTAAGAATCCTCCCACAGTCCAAAGACATGCTGAGGTTCACTGGTGATTATAAATTTTCCATAGGTGTGAGTGTGCTTGGTTGTCTGTCTCTATGTGGCCCTGTGATAGACTGGCATATAGGTATAGGTATAGATAATGGATGGATGAATCTTTCAAAATGGTAAAAACACAATAATCATTTGAACACAGATCTGTTCAGTGAACCTGCTACTAGAAATACTTTACCAATGGCAGAGTCTAAAATTACCATCACCAAAAAATAGTCTCCCTTTTGTTTCAGATGAAAATCTATTTGCCAAAAAAGTGAAGATGTTACCATGAACACAAGTGCGATGAAAAAACTGCAGCAAAGAGGATACAAGAAATCTGTCCTTAATGATGCCAATCCTAAAATTAAATTAAATTAAATTAAATTCAAAGACAGATCTAGAATCTCACATAAACCCACGGTGAAATCAAATGGCCATGTAGTATTTGCAGCAGACAATTTCTAATACACTCTAAATAATGTTTGGGTTCAATAATAAAATTAATGCAACAATTTGCATGCAATTACTCAAGTATTAGTAACATAAACACAAGTCTTTAAGTTGATTAAATAAAAGAAGTTAAGTTGTTCCAACTATTTAGTTAGAGTTAATTAGAGTGAATTTATGTTTAATGTACCTAATTACCATAATTATTAACACAAGTTTTTAAGTTGACAAACATTTAAAAATTGACTTGCTCCAACTAGATGTATTCAGTGGTGTTTGGCTTTTTCATGTTTTTTTCCATTTCCTTTTCATGCTGTGGCTCAGGTGGTAGAGCGGGTTGTCCACTGATCACAAGGTTGGCGGTTCAATCCCCGGCTCCTCCGCATGCCGAAGTGTCCTTGGGCAAGACACTGAACCCCAAGTTGCTCCCAATGGCAGGCTAGCGCCTTGCATGGCAGCTCTGTCGCCATCGGTGTGTGAATGTGTGTGAATGGGTGAATGCGAAACACACTGTAAAGCACCTTGAGTACCACTAAAGTAGAAAAAGGCGCTATATAAGTGCAGACCATCTACCATTTACCATTTTTCCCATGTAGCAGATTTTAAGAATTTAATTAATTCAACAACTAAATTGTTGGACATTTGTTTTAATTTTGAACTGTTATTTCCAAATTCATTGTTTTAGTGGAATTTATTTGTAAAAGACACAACACGCAGCTTGACATGTCCTCTATATATATGATTGTTCAGCCTACAGGATCTCTAACGCACAATCTGAACCATCTGAAATTGTCAGGACATGTTAAATAGGTAGGACAGGGGACTTAAACTCAAGGTGAAGAAAAATGTAATTATCCAGCCAATATCAGTGAGTTGTTACAACTTGATTTTTTAACACAATATTATTATGTCATCCCAACCCATCAAACTGAAAAGGTTAAACCTAAAAGACAACTCAAAATTTTGTCTAAATTAATAAATTTGACTTTTTCTTTTTTTTTTTTTTTACTGTTGTGAGATTTATCATTTTATTAGGTGGTGGTCCCTTGAATTACTTTTTAGTGTATGGTGCAGAACAGGTAAAGAGACATCTGATCATCAACTCATGGATGTATTCAATAACAACCTTTCATGGTATATAAGACATGTAAAAACCCCAGAGACCCATTAGTACTTTCACATTTACCTCCTCTCCAATTAGTACCAGCTCACGGTACATACCCCTGATGGCAACCACTGTTATAGTAACTGTTGTTAGAATAATTATACCTGCTGCTTCAATCTCACACAGATAAAGAAATCCCTATCTCATGTGACACTGGGTTTATCATTTACTTCATCACTTGTGATATGTCATATGTTGGAAAGATATGCTGAGCACTAAAAATTTATATTGCTGAACACAGAAGCACTATTGGAATTAATAACAGAAGTTATCCAGTAGCACAATATTTGCTCATGGACTGAATATAGATTTTTTCATGGTGTTCCCTATAATGTATCCCTATGTGTTTTGTATTTTATTTAGATTAAAGATTTTTGTTGTGTTTATTTAAAGCTGTTACGATATTTATATATGTATGTGTGTGTGTGTGTGTGTGTGTGTGTGTGTGTGTGTGTGTGTGTGTGTGTGTGTGTGTGTGTTTAAAACCTTTTCAAAGCAAACGTATTTTTTAACACTTTGGACATAATGAAAAGATTGTATGTAAAATGTAATTGTAATTTGATTAATAGTTACTGCTCTGAAGTTTTGATTAGCTGAAGGCCTCTTGATTAAATAACATTCTGTCAGGTCCTACTATGATTGTTGATCTTGATGATGACCTGAAGGTCAAAACCTCATCTAATAAAGGAGAAATGTATATTGAGCCTGAGTGAGGCACACTTTTGTCCTGCTATGACTTTTCCAGACTAACAAGTATTCTATTTTTTTAGTTTTCATTTTTCAAAACATAAAACTTTACTACTTAACTCAATGGACATTGGAGTTTAGTAAGAAAATGTGAGGAATGTTTTGTAAACTGTAGACATACAGTATAAATCTCATGCCTGTTCAGAATTTACTGTCAAGTCACCGTTATTTATAAAGCATATTAAAACAACAGACATTGACCCAAAGTGCTTTCTGATAGAAAAATGAGATTAACATCACAAATTTACCTAATTAATTTAAACATCAAGGTTAAGATGCTACACACTTAAAATTTGGTCAGCCCTATGTTCCCACAGCCTATGTTCCCACATGTCTCACATTTCTAAGACGCCGTTTACACAAAGGGAAAATGCAGATATTTCCACACGGTTTGGCCTCTCATTTACACAAAAAAACAGTTTTTATCTAAAGAAAATGATTATTTGTCAGAAACAATCTTAGAAATGTGGGAACATAGGGCTGTGGGAATACAGGGCTGTGTGAATATAGGGCTGTAGGAACATAGGGCTGTGGGAATATAGGCATGCTCCCCTTAAAATGATTACACTATGGCAGTTTTGGCAAAGTAAAATAAATTACACTTTGGTAATGTCTCAGTCAAAACCATGTCGATGTATAATTAAATGTGATACAGTAGTACAACTATACAGTATAGTAAAACTGTTAATAGTCCAAGCAATTGGATGTTCATAACACATAAGACCAGAGCAGCTGTATCTCTGTAACTCAAACAAAAATGTCAGGAATGTTATTTTTAATGTTTTGAATTTAATTTAAAAAAAAATCAGATTTAAATTAAACAGTCAGGCAATGGAGTCTCATCAATGTAAAGAGCTCCTGTTGTTGTTGAGTCATGCTTTCCTTTTCCTGCTCTGTATGTGGCTCAGCTGCTCTAAAAATAAAAATAAATTCACATTACTACTTTCAAGATTAGCCACAAATATCATTAACTTACTCAGCAAACATTAATGTTTCTGGCGCAGTGCCTCCTTTTCCTGAACTCTATCACAATAGGTTACTCAGGTCATATGACACAAATCACATGACAGCTTTCAACTAAAACCCGCCTCTTGTTTCTGATTGGATGACGTTCCTCCTCGCCGCAGTCTGATTGGTCGGCTCGAAACGTCAGTAACTTTTACATGTGTGTTTCCCTATTTAATCAGTGTTTTGGAGTGTCCTGCAGAGTCATGTGTTTTTAACTTGTTTGTATTTAGTCTGGCTGCTTTTCGGTCCTGTATTTCATAGCTCCCAGGAGAAACCATGCGGCTTTGGTACTTTGTAGCTGTTATTTTGTGGGCTGCCACTGGTAAGTAACGACATTTTATTTTTCTACATCATCTTTACAGCTAGCTAATGTTACATGCTATTGAAGCAGCTAACACACTGTGGTATTGTTAGAAAAGCTACGTTAACGTTCAAGTTGCTATACAGTGCTGTCGGATATAAGCGGGTATACAGCTGAGGGGAACACACACGGTACAATTTAAGTTTCCTTTAGAGGTTTTCTCTTTTATTTTCCAATATGTGCTGACGTGTGGGAGCTCACGCCAAAAAGCAGTCAAAAAATGACGATTTAAAGTGTATTTGATTATCGAGAAGCCATGCACATCTTAAAATATGTCTTATAAAGCGAAATGAAACTATATGGTCTACTTTTAAATTCGGCACATATTTAATATACTTTACACCACTTTACTGGCCAAAACTGAAATCTTTGTTGAAAATTTTCTGCCAAATGTTACAACTAACATAACAGATCTCTAAAACACAATGGTGTTGGTTTGGGGAAACTTTGTTATATCGTGTGT
>OMNN01024169.1:0-16693 GCA_900302755.1 Chromis chromis
CATATTTTCTATAAGAATTAATTACTATTTTTTTTAAATACCTATTTTTATTGTAGACATTATTTATAGTTTTGGCAATTTACAGTCAATATGTGAATAAATACTTTTTTTCATATTTCAAAAAATAGGAAAAATCTGTAAAGTAATTTTAATTTTCAAAATTATTTGCTTTTTTTTTTTTTAGTTCTTAAGGTACAAAATCTTTCTTTTAAATAATCGCAAATATCTCTAAAATTTAAAAAAATTATGCTTATTTAAATACAGTAAAAAAAAAGTGTAATTTAATGGTCAAACATTGTAAAAGAACAAACCATTTATCAATAAAGAGATTTTTTAAGTCAACATTATTTACAGGTTTGGCCTGTTTGTTAACATTTAAATTGATCATTTTTTTCTGTGATTTTTACTAGTTAGTGTATTTAATTACAAAATAAGGGACATCTGTAAATAACAGTAAATGTCTAAGAGGAATCTGCCTTTAAGTGAGGTGTGTCCAAAAAACAAACACAATGTACCAGAGGCCTTTTCAAACAAGGGATTCTGCAGAAAGCACAATGACAACTTCACTTAGAACTAAAACAGCAAAAAAATTAATTCAGATGCATAAATGTGCAAAATAATAAACTTTTTGAACTTCTTAACTGGAAATCACATGAACCCAGCATACCGACTGACTCATTCTGATTCTTTCCTTTGGAGACACCATCTGATGAAAACCTTCTCACCCCGTTCATTTGCATACTCAAGATCCTGCATCAGCCGAAGACAAACACAGCAGAAAAGGAAAATGGGAAATAAAGAATGCAGACTCTCATGTGTGCATAAACATAAAACAGTAGATATATACTGACTCTCTCAAAAACACTTTTAACTTGCAATAAGTTACTTTTTGGCCACTTGAGGACCACGCAGACAAGCAAACAGATGCTCATTTACACATCCAGCAAAGTCAGTCCAACCATTTCAAATAATGGTGTTGCTCCTCCGTCTCAGATTTTACTTGTTTGTTTGTTGGGACCCAAAACTAAGTTCTGTAAAGTATTTTGGCAGAATTTTGAAGGTTTCGAAAGTTAAGTGTTTTGATGTGTATTCCCACACTCATGTTGAATGAAAGAGAAATGTGAGGAGAGAGAGATCTGTTGAATCATCTTGGATTGCTCAGTCAATGAAAGGAAACAACCAATGAAAACCTCCTTTTACTCTGAGATATCAGCTGTAGTGTGTGTTGGTACTGTTTACTTCTTTCTCTGAGAGCAGATCAACCTCCCCTGCATGTAGAGAAACTGCTGAACTTGTCACTTATCTGTTCAACCAGTGGCTTTAGTGGACAGCGTTCCTCAGCCAGTGACACACACATCTATGTACACAGCAGTAATATAATCACCACCTCTGTCTGCAGTTCTTTCTCCTGATGTCTGATCTCCTGTTCTCTCCTGTTGTACTCCAACAACCTTAGAAGACAGGACAGTTAATACAACTAATATTTACATTCTGAAGATAGTGGGAAAGCCAGCTCAATAACTAACTGCTGAGCATAAATTAGACATAAAAATAATCAAATATGATCTAATCACGCCGTCTTGTTGAAATTAAAACAGCATTTTCTTCATTAAAGCAGCATAATTATTTGAGCTACCATTTCACAGTTATAACTTCACTGACACTTTACTTGATTTTTGAAGACACTTCCAGTTGCAGCAATAAAATAAAAGTCTTTTTATTTGACTTATCCATGATTCTGGAGCTAGAGACGGTAGCCTAAATATGCATCTTCTTTCTAATAATTAAGTCATGACTGTGCTTAGAAGGTTATAGCCTTTAAATCTTATTCTTTAAGCTTTTACATTTTCACCAAGGCAGGTGAAAACACTCTGAAGGTCTGCATTAACAAAAACAAGAACCATAAGCCAATATTAATATTTTACGGTCAAAAGGTCCTTCAAGGCAGCTTTTAGATTATATTACAAGGACAGTATTCACTTATTTAGATATTAACACTGTGATGAACTATTGACTCATCAGGCTGCATCCCATCAATTACATTAGCTCTTTTCAACAGGCCTTTGCATTGCCAGAGGGTCCAATCCGGCCCATGGGATGACTTTGCAAAGTACAAAAGTTTGGTATGGTGGAACCCTGTTGTTCATGCACTGCCACAACTTCTATGTATTTTTCATGTGTACATTTTATATATTTACAAGGCAGTGGGATAACTTAACCTTCTTCCTTAATAGTTCCCACTTTAGTTTGTATGGTGTGTCAGTTCAGGAGGTCAGGATTACTATACAGATGTAGAAATGAATGTAAATTTAAAACATTATCTAGATCTTGACAAGTTGTTTTGATCATAAAGTAAAATACTAGATTGTTCAGTTCCAGATACCTGTAGATAAATGTTTTGTGCCTTTGTGATCTGTAAGTTGTAATGCACACAAGACATAATATTGTTGAAAGTGCATTTATTTCCCTTAAGAAATTTCAGGTTGCTCATAATGTTTTGTAAAAAGATAGTACATTAAATGTGAACATTTTTAGAATGGACTTTTTTCACTAAAACAAAGGAAAAAATCTGGAGTTGTCTTTATTTTTTAGGTTACTATGATTGTGATTTTACTGGTCTGGCCCACTTGAGATCAAATTGGGCTGCATGTGGTCCCTGAACTAAAATAAGTTTGACACCCCTGCTCTACACCAAATGACTGCATTTCTGCTGCAATAACAAATGGAAAGTACAAAACAGCATGGCAAGAAAAAGTTATATTTTAAAAAATCTATTATCGAAATATCAGAAAAGTGTGCCCACTGTCTGCTAGAGGCTAGAGCTAAGGTGCAACACAGAGGGGACACAACAGACCATTGGATAATATCTTCAGTAATTTTAAATGTCATCCCACCACAGCTGACAATGGCAGCACAGTCCTACACTGATTCCTGGTTATAAGTTCACTGATCCATACCTTCATTTGAACACAGTCACCTTCTAGGATCTGACAGCTGCAATTTTCTCCTCCATTTCCACTTTAACCTTCTTCAGGTCAATAACACTTTGCTCCATTTACCTCACACTAAACAGGGAAAGAGAGAGTTTGCTCAGTTCTTAAAGTAATATTAACCAAGTAATTAATTGCTGTTTAGGGAGTTGATTTTGTAATTAAGACGTATACAAACGTACAGTGCCGTGAAAAAGTATTTTGCCCCCAACAGAAATCTTCTATTTTTGCATATTCCTCACATTTAAATGTGCCAGCACCACTATGTTTCACTGTTGGTGTCATGTTCTTCTTGTGGAATGCAACATTAGCTTTACACCAGATGTAACGGGATGCATGTCTTCCAAAAAGTTCCATCTTTGACTCATCAGTCCACAGAATGTTATCCCAAAAGCTCATCTAGATATTTTTTTGTAAATGCCGGACGAACCCTTATGTTCTTTTTGGTCAGTAATGGTTTGCGCCTTGCAACTCTCCCATGATGTCATTTTCGCCAAGTGTCTTCCTTATTAAAGAAGACAGACCTTAACTGAGGCCAGTGAGGTCTGCAGATCTTTTGATGTTTGTCTGGGTTCTTTTTTGACGTCCTGGATGAGATGTTGACACACTCTTCGAGAAATGTTGGTAGGCCGGCCACTCCTGGGAAGGTTCACCACTGTTCCATGTTTCTCCATTTGTGGATAATGTCTCTCACTGTGGTTCTTTGGAGTCCCAGAGCCTTAGCAATGGCTTTGTAACCCTATGGCTTCCTGACTGAGAAATGTGAATTACTTTGTTTCGCATCTGTTCTTGAATCCCTTTAGAACGTGGCATCATGTGCTGCTTTGTGAGACCCTTTAGCTACTTCACAATGCCAGACAGGGTCTATTTAGTGATGTTCAGATTCAAAAGCCTGGAAGTAATCATATGTGGGTGTGGCTGCTGAGATTGAACCCAATCACCAAATGAATTTGGTAATTTGGTAGATTGGTAGCTATGGGGGCAATTACTTTTTCACATAGGGCAATGTGGGCTGGACAGCATTTTTCCTTCAAAAAATGAAATCATGATTATAAAACTGCATTTTGTGTCTTCTTGGGTTATCTTTGTCTTACATTAAAATTAGTTTGATGATCTGAAACATTCAAGTGTGACAAATATGCAAAAATAGAAGATTTCTGTAGGGGGCAAATACGGTGTATCCCATTTGGAACCGATTTTTTGCTCAAGTTGCCTCTTTTTTACTCTTTAACTCACTGAGATGCTTCTTCTCTGCCAATAGTTTATTGTCACAGTGATCCAATGCAGCAGCTTCCTTCTGCAGGCCTTAATTTGTTCATCAATGTCTCTTGGAACTTGGACTCACACAATTAAGATTAACAACTAAACTCTCGCCTCTTTCCCAATATAAATCTTCCCACTATAAATGTAAGAAACTGAAATGTCTTAAGCTACTGCACATTTACAGGAAAGCAAGGAAGTAGATTTATAAAAGGTTGAAGGAAAGGGGTTGGGCTCTTCTGTCGACTTTATTTATAAGTCTGTTTTTCACCTTCATCTGCTGCTGTTTGTCCTCAGCATCCACAGTGATGGTGAGCAACGAGGAGAGGTGCACTGTAGAGTTACTGGAGCTGATATTGTGGCAGCAAAAGAACCTCTTTAAGGTGAACTTCTCCTCTGTTGTGTAAAATACCTCGAGGCAGAAAAATGAAGGTCACCATGAATGTCTTTCCAACTCAAAAACCACAAAAAAACAGAGTTGAACATTTGAGATGTCTGGCATTTTGTAATTATGAATTCTTTTCACTCAAAGATCCAGTCTGGACACTTCAGGGGAAAATGTACAGAGGTGAGAATGGTCTTACAGTCATATGGACAACATTTTAAATTCAGGAAATTATTTATATATTTTGAAATGAAATCAAAGAATGCAGTTTATTGACACATCTGGACGTATAATCAACTACAAATCCCACTGCCATATCCACTCTCTACTGCCACAGAAGAGCCTCACTACTTCTCTGTTGTGTTCTGTTTTGCGAGACTGAATAATGTGAGAAGAGGAACATACCATTTTAATCAGAGCTTTGCTTTGATGATTGCCCATCGGTACATCAGAAGTTACTCATCACCAATCCAACTAACCAGGGCCGTCAAACATGTTATGGAAGTAGGTGAAGAACCCAAAACATCTGCAAACAGAAAGTGAAAAACATTTACATCACAAAGCCATAATTGTATAAATAAATCAATGAACATGTGTTTTTCACTTTGCTGATTTAGAATAAGACTCCTCCAAACCAGAGTTTACCTTCCTGTCACAACCTGAGGTTTGGAAAGATTACACTACAGTTTGTATTTGGGAGTGTAACAATATATAGATGGTAAAAATCACTCTGACCACAATCATGAACCTTTTCATGTCATCGTACCTCTGAAAGACAAACGCCCACAGGTCGTGGGATGAGATGTGGGTCTCCACAGCACCTCACATTGATCTGTGAAATAAATTTCTGGCATTTTGTAAAGAATCAAAAAGAGTAAAATCCAAAAAAAAACTATGTGCACCTTCTCCATTGAACTCTTATTCAATCATCCTGCAATTTGGAAATGTACTCTGTGTGGTAATACTTTTTAACCTCCTTTAACCTGCGTTCAACATTTACAACATGTAATAAATAGATTCGTTAAGGGTTTGTTAATGTACAGAGCTTGTCAACTACTACTTCTAGAAAGACATGTATAATATTACAAATGTGTGAGATTTTCACTCAGTTCTTTAACAAACGGTGCAGATTCAGGGCCTTGAAAATCATCAAGCAGCCCAGTCACCCCCGGAAACAGACTGTTTTCCCTGCTGCCTTCAGGTAGACGCTTCCGCTGCCCAAAGGCCAACACAGAAAGGATGTGGAGGAGCTTCTTTCCCATCCGCAATCTGAACAAGAACTGAAAAGGATTTTACTGGACACACATCCACATTGCACACGACATGCACACACATTCATACATGCACACTTTGCACATTTCACACTATTACATACGCACACTCTAGACTCACATACATATACATCACAACAACACCAACACTAAGAGTCACTTTATATATTATATTTTTATTTTAATCCTATCTGTAGCCACTTTATGTTTAAAAATGTAAATCTTTATACTCAGGTTGTAAATACTGTTTCATATTTTCTGTATATATTGTCTATTCCTACGCAGGCTCTTTGTTTTGTGTGCCCTTTGTATCTTTTGCGCTGCTATTTTGTTTTGTGTGTATAAGCCGGGTCAGGTACACAAAACATTTCACTATGCACTGTACCATGTACTACTGTGTATGTAACAAATACATTTGATTTGATTTGATTTGATTTAATCATCAGCTTCCACTTACATGAAAAAAGATTGTTGAAAATGCTGCTTATTACTATATTATAGTGTGTTATAAACCATTTATTAATGATCTATATGTAGCTTATAAATCCTACATAAAGAGGCTAAAGTGAAGAATTACCACCAACATTAAGGGCTCGTGGAGAGGTGTTTGTTCAGCCTGAGCCACTGGATGGCAGTAAGTATGTGTGTTTGTGTCTTTGCAGCTTCTCCTCTTTGGCATCCATCATGTTGTTCATATCACCGAGCTTCCTCTCCAACACTGACAATATATATAAATAAATATAATCTATATGAACCACATGCTGCAGTTTGGACATTTATTGTCTATCATGTTCTTCAATAGTAAAAGGTGTGAAGTGTAAACGTGCTTAAAAATGAGACTGTTTCTTTTTAACAAGTTTGTTCTTCTCCCTACAAAGTTCAGCCTTCTCTCCTTTAATCTCAGCTCTCGCCTCAGATCGACTGATTGATCCGTGGGGTCACGTCTGGTTGATCACCTGCTTTGGCAAGTTCTGTTGTGGAGTCATCGATGACTCATCTGGTATTGCTGATTCACTTCGGGAGGTCTTCTTCCTCCGTCTGCTTCAGCGTTAGGGTTTGTTTAACATTATCATTAACATTTATCATCAGTCTGTAGAGAAGAGTGGGAGGAGATGTCATTCATTATGAACAAGCCCCAGCTGCAAATAAAATCTGCTTTATGCTGCAATAACGCCAAAATGAACAGTAACCATCATCATACAGTATAATTCAAATGTACTTGATACAAATCTAGAAATCCATGTGGATGATGATTTATCATCTTTGATAGCCGCAAACTTTTCCTCAGAGTTTCACCTCTTTTTGTTTTCAATCTCAATCATCTGGTTTCTGTTTGCACTTCAGAACCCACAGCCTCTCTATTGTAATTAATAGTATAATTAAACAGTCTCACGTTTACTCAAAATGTATTATGCACTTAATGTACTGTCACAAAGTAAACACACTTCAAAAATTACATAAAGTAACCGATTCACCGATTCTTCATTGTGTTGTTCAGGTGTTATTGGCCCAAACCTAGAATTGCTTGTTAGAGTTCCATGTGTTTCATTTTTAAGAGGCAAAGAAGTGGAGGTGAATTTTAACTCTTCCATTAAATCCGGTGGCCTCAAGACATAGTGTCTCTCAGTCAATACCCAGTCAATAAGTGTGTGGATTAGACATGATGGACAGCAGAATTGACATTTTTAGTAAAGTAATAAACACTTCTCCGGCACCACATTTAAATTGAACTTTTGCACTTCTAACATTAGCTAAACGTTACAGCGCTGGATATCCTGATGTGGTCAAAAAAATCTCATTGTTTGACTCATTCATCACAGTCTAACACATTTCCATTGCAATCACTCAACAGCTGGCCCAAGCACGTGCATAACAGGGTCAGCAGCTATTATCTAAAGAGGACATGAATAACCAGGTTTATTTTTCACATTCATCTCTTCTGACAGAAAAAAAACACCAAATGTTGGATTGCTCATTGGGAGAGATTCACCGGGGGATGAAATTAAGCCCAGAACTTCACTGTCCCATCGAGGGCAAAGTCTGTCATATATAGTAAATCATTTAGAATACTGTAAACCAAACCAATGTGCTACATAATGTGTAATAAAGCACAGTGGTTTACAGTGGTATTCAGACCAGACCCCACAGGACACCCTGAGAGGTCCTCTTGTCCATGCCCAATGGTTCAGAGCATTTTTGACCACATAAGAGGGACCAACACAATATTAGGCAGGTGGTCATAATGTTATGCCTGATCAGTGTATATAACACACTAAAGAGAAAAAATTAAAAAGCTTAATAAGGGCTCTTTAACACTCAACCATCACAGTGTAGATGTATCTGAGAGTAATACCTTTTGCTTTGTCACCTTTGCCTTTCTTTGTGCCTCAGTGGGCTGCAGTTGGTTGTCAATCAGCTGGATTTTCCTCAGCATGAGCGCATCAGCCTGCCTCAGGGCAGAAAGCTGCTTTTTGGCCTCTTCATGCTCCGTCTTCACACCCTGAAGCTCCATACGGGTGGTCTCATACTCCAGCTGCCACAGGGAGCAGAAACAGAGCAAACAGTCAAAAGAATTCAGTTCCTCTCTGAATGCATACTGTGTTTATTTCACTCTCGTACACATTGTTTAATCCCGACCATTCACCGCCCACAGTTTCTTCTTCTTAAGCGGTTCAATCATGTCCAGATGCCTCTTCTTTTAGTAACTATTAACATCATGTTTGTTCCTCTCATACCTCTGCTTGGCCTTTTCCAGGAAGCTTAGCCTCTCTTTCACAACGCTCTACAGAGAAACAAACCACTGACTAAACAGAAAAACCTAAAAAGCCTGACATAAAGGCATTCCTTTAATGTGAAAACTATGGTACAAGTGTGGTTTTGTTTTGTTACAAATTATGCAAGGATGACAGCTTAGAAGGGATCATGAATGAGATGTTAATTTACACACATTCCAAAAAAGGTGTGACTTTGTTGCAGTTTCTCTATGGGTGTCCAAAAGGATTTCCACATTAGACTGTCTTTACTGTGTGACTCAATGCCAGTGATTGAATGTGACATTAGAAAAACTTCTATAAGCCACAGCTCATGACCTGCTCTACATAGAAACTTTATGTTACCTTCTGCTCTGGTTCTTTGTTGCAGAAGTTTCTGAGCTCCCAGTGGAACTCCTACATCTCTTGTGGTCCCTCTGACTCCTCAGTTGCCTCCAGCAACTTGATTTAGGACACCTTGGCAAACTTTTTCCTATAGGGAGAAACCAACCACACCAACAGCAAAGAGACAAACAGTGAAGAATTCCACAGTATATTTCAGCATTTGTACAGGGTTTTATTGCAGCGGCATGAACACACCTGAGGCAGAAACTGGAGGTTGCTGACTGGGATATGAAGAGCCACGACCTCTTCTTCCTCCGTTTCCTGGTTGCAGTGTTTCCCATTCAGCATCGAGAGCGACTGATTGTTCTGAATATGGATCTTTCTGTTAAGCACTGCATTACCACCACTCTTAGACCTTGAATAACATACATACAATCAAATATAAAGTATCCCTAAAAGCATTTTTTGCTAATGTAACACTTGCGGGCAAAACAATCCCACATGTAAGTTGTGTTATTACTTGATTTCTAACATGCAATTACAACTTCAATTAGCAGACGCTTTTATCCAAAGCGACGTACATAGGTAGGTAGGCGAGGCAGCATTAAGGACCTTGCCTAAGGGTGCTCACTGGATACCTACACCCTGACCGGGATTTGAACCACCAATCTCCCATGCCAAGGTCTAGGGTGTTAGTCACTGAGCTATCCAGCTGCTAATTACATGCAACACAAATGGACTTCACCTGTACAACTTTGTGTGACAGTGTGTGCAATTTATTCCACACAGCTTACAGTCTAATCCCAATAAGTAATCAGCACCAGAATTGTAATGATTTATTGTCAGCTAAATTGAATGTACAATAATTTCACTAATTGAATATGGGGCAGGGATCTGAGGCACATTATTACACATGGTGCAAGAGGACAATGAAGGATTTAAATTAATCAATAATAGTAAATAAATCACCTACCTAATGCTTATCTATCTGCCAACCTTATATCATGCATTTAACTTTACTTGCTGGTCTAGTGGAAGGAAAAAGCTATATAAGAGTGCATCAAGCAGTGGCTGTGTTGCTCTGCTGATTACATGGTCACCTCTGTCCAGAACAGCAGCTTTTCCAGCCAGACCCAGACAGATGGCTCACACAGAAGCTAGACCTGCCAGTTCTATTGGCTCCAACAATCATGTTCTGACATCAGAGCAGTCATAGGTCCTGAAAGAGTGCAGGTTTGTCACATATGAAAGCCCAAAAGTGAATCCATATTTTTGAGGCTGTCATTACACTGCTGTTTCAAGAGGGAGATGCTCAGCCGTTGTGTTGCTTATTTTGCTCATTGTATGTCTTCCAGTGTATAATTAACACCATACAGACATTTTAACAAATCTGTGGTCTATAGCAGGTGGGGGCCACCTTGCCTGAAATAAAGGCCACCTCCAGTAACATCATAAAAAAGTATATACTTTTTTAAAATTAAAACATTCATCTTCAGAGAGCAGGAGTGTCATTTAACGCAACAAATACCACATTTAATAAGGCCATTTGTAAAGATTCTCTGATGAAACACTAAAATTGACAAACCTGAACATGAAATATGATACAATACGATCTGAGCAGCTGTACCACATGTGCTCAACAACTTTGCAGAGGAAAACAAAGTCAAAGTATTGTGATACAATGCCAAGTGGTCCTAATAGGTTAGCATGTATACTCTGTAGCAGGGGTGAGCACTCCTGCCCTGTAGTGTTGACTGGCCGCTCAGAAGCTCCTTTATTTTTAGAGTTTACTAATTTGTTAAAAAATGTTGTGGCTTAATTTTGAGAATTTGTTTTTGTAATTAAAAAAGCTCTTACCCAGGAGGCCATTTTCAGGTTTCAACATCTCTAGAAATAAAACTCCAGGAGCCATGAAATGTAGTAAAAACACAGCCAAAATGTATTCCAGTAAATGTAAATGATTGAATGGCTCCATCAGAGGCCAATTATTAAATGAATGGCCCTTGGCAAAAAGTCCAAAATTTCCAATCGAAACCGTCCCCAAACATATTTAAACCACTGAGATGTAATTTTGTTTGTAATGGCAGGCTGATCTTATTAAAATTGTCCTCCCAGCTCTGATGGAGCTTCAGGATTCATTCAGTGAAGCTTTCATACAAATCATTCGGCATATTAACCTTGAATCAGCGGGGAACAGCTGAAATGTTTGGTCTGTAGAGGAACACAGAATATTATTTACCGTCAGGTTATGTGTTCATGGAGTTACTGCTTCTGTGCATGGTAATAAATGTGCACATAGCTCTCAATTTAAAGCAGCACTCATCGTTTCTGTAGGATGCGACAGGTACTTATTAAAGTCAAAAGAAAATAATCAAGCAGGACTTCAGTAAGTGTATTAAGTGTATTCTGCAAAATCCAGAATTACATTCTGTGAAACCTGAACATTATTGTTTCAGACATTAATCTGACACATTTCAGATCCACTTGAGTCACACTAATAGCTGTATTTTGACTGACATGTCAATTTGTTATGTAATAACTGCCTGTAGGTGGTGCAGCAATACCTGGACACAAGCTGGAGCTTAAATTACTCAAGCTTGGCTCAGTATTATGCGTCTTTAGCAGAGGAGGCTGCACTTTAGTTGTAGGACTGCTCTTCAAGATCTTTGTTTTGAATTGAATGATTACTAAGTGTGCAACTTATGATTGTAAAGGTGTATTTGACCCAAAACACTACTAATAGTTTTAAGGTTTACTCCACCTAAAATACTACTTTCTGTACAAGTATTGGTAGTTTTAAAGGTTTATTCTACCCCAAACTCTTCATAGTTCTCATTTTTGCCAATGTCTAGGGGCTGAAAAGCTAGCTACCCTTTGGAGTTAATAAGTGGCCATCATTCTGTCTGGCCTCAAAAAAATAAAGAGTTCATGAAAAACAAGGGTCCTAGAAATTGATTCCTGTAACTGCAGTCCTGAAGATGCAGGCTCCTCTGAAAGAACCCAAGCTGCTATTTGTTCACTGTGACTTTATGGGCCCAACCAAGTGTATATTTCGGAGGGGGATGTCTTGCACTTAAGTTTTCCAGGTGAGGAGACAGACAAATCCAAATCATCAAATGGCTCCAATGGAGGCCTTTTTAAAAAAAATTACTGACCCTTAAAAATGGAAGAAAAAAAGTACAAAGCGAGGGTGATATTGGGGCCCCAGAAAGTTTGTGTAAGTGAATGTTTGTGGCTCTAACCATGTTTCCTACATGTATTGCAAACATTTGAGGCCTCTAACATCAGTAGAATTTAGTGTGGCAGACTAAGGTTCGAGTTTTTTTCTGTTTTGATATGACACAATGTTGGTGTGCATAGGGGTCTATATATTGTCAATAAAGGTGCAAAGTTATAAGTAGTTTCCATGTTGTTATCCAACAACATATGAGGCTTACCTTACCTCCTTACAGGCTGTCCCCTGACAAACACCTGAAATTAAGCCATTGTTACTTCCTGGGCGCAACCAAGTGAATATTTAAGAGGGTGAGTCCCACAAGTTCTCTTTAACAAAAAAGGAAGCATATCAAAAACTACTTGGAAACAAATGCAACTGATATATCCATCGAAGAGATTCATGAAAAAGGAGGGCATATTTTCTACTGCATACCTGGGGGCACAGCATGTTGTTTTACTCAGTAATGAGGGGACAAGACCCCCCCAAATGAATTCGTATTGCTAAACGGTCTCTCGGTTTAAACTGAGATTTCTCCGTCCGGGGCTCCCGCTGCTTCTCGGTTGTGGTAAGATCAGAATCGCCTCTTTACTCATTGTCCACAGTGAAGTTTGAGACGAACCCAAACTCACCCAGAACTAGTATATCTGATCAATTCATCACCTCCGACCACAGCACGAAGCGTGGAGGCCCCGAAGGTTCAATCTCGCCGGCTGCTCATCGCCACGGAGGCTCGAGAGCGGTTTTTCCTATCATTTCCGTTCAGAGCGGAGCGAAACTCTGAGCAGATCAAATAAGATCACTGTGTAGGTTTTTATAGAGACATACACACACAAACACCCCACATTCACTCACTCAAACAGTCCCAAACAATCGCACACACAAACACACTCCACACACCAGCATTCAAACTGAGGAACAAACCTCTTCCGGGTCCGGTTTTAAAGCTGGAAGCCGCATTGAATCATGGGACATTGAAAGTAGACAGCGGAAGTATGTCGACCTCATGTGGCCAAAACACAGAACTTTATTATAAAGCTGAATGTAAGTCTTTCCCCTACTAATAGACTTTAACTGCTACATAAATGTTCCATACAAAACACAAAAATTAATTTAGATTTTTAAAAATGATATTATTACCAATTAATTTAGAATTTATATTTATTTATTTAGGCTTAAAGTACATAAATACAATACAACCAGTCAATCAACAATACAAAGTGCAAAGTGTTACAGTTAAAGTGCTTAAGATAGGTAGATGAAAAATAACATATATAGAGATAATAACTTTATTACGACTTTGTTTTCATTGATAATTAAATTCCTGACATAAAAATAATGTAATAATAGCATGATGTTATTAGCTTACATGAAGTCAGCTAGTTAGCCTTTTACACAGACAATAATACTTCTTTTTTTTACTGCTGGTTAGCTATTGTCTTATTGTGTTAGATGACGGTGTACATCATTTATCACAACTATTGAAAATCATTGCTGCCCATTGGAGGCTTCTTACCCCATATCAGGTGAGTGTCTTCCTTCAAAAGCCCATCTCTTGCACTTTCACATTACCAAAATCTTTTTATTTTTTGTATTCAAACCAATGGATAACCCTTTATCTAATTGTCATGTAAACAGTAAAAAGGTGTGTATATCCTTGTAAGAAATTACAACCTATTTCGTACTGTCAAAATGTTACATAAACTTATCTCAAAACCACTTCTTTTGAATTTCCAGGCCAGTAAAATGATTTCAATGCTATTTAAAGATTAACAAGGCCACTATCGTCCAAGAAAAGGCCTGAAATGAAAATTGGCTTTATCCAGTGTTAAGAGGGGAAATATGTGGAGAGTGGAGAAATGTAGTAAAACCCCACCAAAACCTGACATCACAATTAAACCATATCAACAGTCCATGTTTACACTTTTCATCTGCACTCAATGTCAGCTACAGATTTCACATAACATTTACAATCAGAGAAAAATGACTGATACGGAGATTCACTGATCAAATATTAGGATTTATTTTTTTTAATGAGAGGAATAATAGGCTTTATAGCAAAATGGTAAACAAACATACACCAAAAGGAATAGTTTCCCCAGAACGTATTGGGAAAAGCAGTGCTGTGTTGGTATTATAATAATAATAATATTTGTTTATTGTTTTGAAGGCCTAACCAGTGAATTAGCCTCGGCTGGACATCCTATATACATCATATCTGTTGCATTTTTTAACGTTTATCTGTATTGTCATTTCAGATTAACAAACAAAGACATAAATAAGGGTCATGTCACTGTGAGCTTCTGTCAGATGCTGCTGAGAAACCACAGAAACCAAGTTGCAAAGGCAGCATGACCTTTGAGAAGCCCTTTAAAAAAAAAAAATCATTACAAAATGAGTTCACAAGGTAGCAAACACAAAACCATATACTGCAACTAACTGTGATAAGTTACAGTATTGTAAGCCCCTTGAGCTGGAAGAACCAACGAGCTTAGAGTGAAAAGTCTGGCTGCTTCACAGTATTAACAATGTTGTTTTGCATGAAAGTCTTTGTTGCTGGAGCCTCTGTTAGTACTGATGGGCTTCATGGCAATAGTGCCGTGCTGGCTTGTCTTTAAGCTGCATTTGTGTCGGCGGTGATTAACTAATCCAGTGTCCGGTGCCCCGTGGGGGTTGTGAGGTAATCTTGAATGGCGTAATAAGATTTGACTGTCTACTACCACTATTGACCACTGCAAGGCGGCACATTGAGTCTGTGGATCCCTCGTCAACAACATGTTGGCCTCGGATGCAGAAAAGAAACAGACGACAGACAGGCTGAGTGAGGGCGTGTGATTCTTGAAGTGATGGACTAAAACAGGGAAACTGTGACTGGACAGAAAACAGCGGACCTCCACCATCCTGCCATGGAGGGGTCGGCTGCGAAAAAAGTGAGTTGTTTTCTTACACTATTACTGCTGTCTGATGAGCGGCAGGTCAGTGTCTAGACTTGTGACTTTTGGTCAGGCTGTAAGTGAAGCATCAGTCAGGTCTGTTTTTGTTTCTGTCTGGAGACTTTATGTACTTATTTATATTACTTACACTATGACTAAACATATAAATGCATCCATATATACACGATACTATCAAGATGATAAAATCTGATCTTTGTTAGAGTCATTTGCAGTCTGTTGTATGAAATTGCTTCAAATAGTAAAGTCTGTGTTGTCATTAAAGATTTTTATTAATATTTAGGGATATAAAATGCAAGATTTATAGTCTGTTTCTGAATAACCCAGGTAATTTCTGAGAATTAATAGAGCTACATGTTGCATATACACCTGTAAAATAGCACTATTGTAATGTGAAAACATTCATTTAGCTGGTTTTCAGGTTTTAACAGAACGAAAATCATCTTAGTCATCTTAGTCATCTTAGGACGAGGATAATTCCTGCTGCTTTCCGATTCAAATATAGTATTTTGGAAGTACAAGGTATTCATTTACAGCAACAATACATCGATTAATGAGGCCAAAAAACGTATTTATAACCTGTATCAGACACTTGCCTCAAATTCTTAAATTCAGTGTAATAAATATTGTGTTGACAGTTGTGAGGATACAGTTCAGAGCCTCTGTTCCAGCAGGGTTGAGAAGTTCTGAAATCAAGTGGAGTGATTTTGCTGTAATCCATCTCAGTCCTGCAGGACTTGACAGGAACAATGGCTTCCATCAGGTCAGACACCTGCCAAGTTATTTCCCAGCTCAGGCTCCCTGCAGGGGCCCGAGGAGGGGCAGGATCTGGAGGCTTAATGTCCGTGACAGGAACAAAAAGCACAATCACGAACACAGAGCTTGAAGATCAGAGCTGAAGGACAGTTTTTGACAGAAAGCTGCTCTTATTTGCTGCCTTGACTTTGTCTGCAACAGGCTGCTCAGACGAGTCAAAACAACATCTACCATCTGCTGCCTGCTCAATGTGACCCCTCTCTCCTGGCTATCTGGTTTCAGTGGGTGTGGCACAGGTTGTGTTTCAGGCACGTGAAGCCAAGTTTCATCCCGTTTTGTCATGAGTGAAATGGATTCAGACATTTGCATTGTTTTCTTTTTCATTACCGGCAAAAGTCATCTTTGTGCTTTTCATTGTCAGGCCGGTGCTACATTACAGCCTCTCTGATTGAGCTGTTACATCACCTTTGTAAACACAGCTCACCTGCTTAAGCAGCACAGCAGGCACAGCCTTCTTTTATAGCCTTTATCTAATTATACTCTCTGTGCAGTCAGGCAGGGGACGATCAAAATAAAGGTGTTTTGACAACATATTTGGTTTAGCTAGTGGCTGTGAAATCATTTACTTGTGGGATTACTAACAAGGTGTATCTTCTTCTTTTTTCTGACCTATCAAATTTCACAGAAACCAGTATATGGACATCACAAAAAAGGTATCTTCAAACACAAGTGATGAAGAAAAATGAAAATATATTCTGAAATGAAAATAAG
>OMNN01024170.1:0-18182 GCA_900302755.1 Chromis chromis
GTGGCTCTATCTGAGCTCTCTCTCCCCCCCTTTAACTGAAAAGGATCCATCATTACAGTAAAATGGTTTGGAGTTTATTCAGAAATACGCAGGTTTCACGCGTAATGGTGAACATTCTCTAAACCATTTTGCAATGAACAACAATTCTGGGATATGAAAATGAATTATGATTAAGTCTGCAAAATGACCAGGATAATACAATTAAATCACTTTACTTAGAGGTTTCCTGCCCAAATCATGTTTATTCATTAAAAAAAAGGAATATGCAGGCTTTTTATTTGCCCTATTTACATGCCACTCGGCGTCTCCCAGCCTAATCCTCTTGAATCCTTTTCCCACCATACCATGCGTCCGGACATTTTAATGCAAATAACAATTTGCAAAGTAAAGGGTTAAAGTGTTTATTCAGCACCTCAGTGAGCTGCTACCAAAGCACAGCAATGTTTCCCCCTTTTACCTCTTTTAATGTTGTGCGTAAAAACAGAAAATAATCTTCTTTAAAAGCCCATTATGATGTGTTAAACGGGCCATACACTCATACATGACGCTTTGGAATACGTTTTATTTATTAATATTATTATTATTATTATTTTTACAATAATTCACCATGATTTCTGGCTGTACAGGACAAACTACATCCCCGGCTGCTCGCCACTGTGCGTAAAAGGTTCATAAAGTAGAAATAAAGTTAAAATATAGGCGGGGTGTTGTGATGGAAAGCCTACCGTAGAACCACAAAATCGCCGATGTCATAAAAAGAAAAATACTCTGCGAGATTAATATGACAGCCTATCCGTTACAGGCGGCGACTGAGAGCTGGGAGATATTATATGATGGGAGGTCAAATCTGGGTGTTCACACTGGAGTCTGAGGACGATCCACTAAACAGTGGTACATCCTAGTGGTGGCTGAAAGCAATGGGCTGAACCCCTGCTTGGGGGTTGACTCTCACACACAGCGCAGTCCCCCACACACATAGTGAGAGAGAGAGAGAGCCATGTCCGACAACGAGAGACCGACGCTGCGAGTGAGTTGCCAGAAGATAACTTCAAAGTTGGCTCCGATGTGAGCCCCGCAAGCCGACCGCAGGGAAACACACCGACTTGAAGCTTTCGTTTGGGAAACAAGCGGCGTTGGCGTGTTTGGTCACCAGATATCCAGAAAAGCCACTTTTTTTTTGGAGAGCGCACCAAGGCGAGGGCGCAACCGGGGAGCTAAACACGGCGAGAGGAGGGAGTACGAGAGGAACTTCACCGCGATCAGAGACACTGAAGCGACTTCTCTTTTTGCCGGACAAATGAGTTTTTGATCACAGTGACATTCTCGTTGCCGCCGAGAGGAAGACTGTTGCTGATCGTGGCACCGCTCTCTCGGAAGACGCGCGTCAAAGTTTGGAGAGCGGAGCTGCGCCATTAGAAAAGAGAAACGGTAACAGTTTACTGCTTTTATCAGTAACTTAACTCGTCCGGTGGTTCACGCTCCTGCATCCCATCTAACTACTTCACCGGGGAGATGTCCATCAAGAAAAAAACAAACAAACTTTAAAGCTTTGAAACATCTCACAGACCGCAAACGTCGCTTCCTTTGAGTCCAATTCAGAAGGAGGTGCGTGTTCAGCCTCGGCACACACACACAAAAAAAGAAGTTACCGAGAGAGAAAGTGCGAGAACTGAGCCAAGATCTCGATATAGACTTGTCGAGGAGACGCTTTCTGAAGTTGTGAGGTAAAAAGTGGGATCATAGAGGTCAGAGGGATGAAGATGAGAGACATTTCATGAAGAAACGCGCCGGTGAATCCTTAGCACTTGTGCGCTTAGTGAAAGGAGGAGGGGGGGGAGAGAGAAAGGAGCCTGTTGTAGACCCCCCCTGGAACTGGGCATAACAAGAGATTTGGTGTGTTGTGTTGTGTTGTTGGGGGGAGGCTGGATAGTAAAGAGAAAAGAGACGGATAAAGTCTGAGAGTGAAGCGGCTAATTGCTTAGTCCGTCCCTCATTACCATATTCAATGCGCGTCCGCTGGACTCCAGCCAATCCTCCCCACCTTCACACGGTGCCATTAATCGCGAGGCATTATTCACTATCATAATTATTATACCGACATGCGCAATCCAACGCACAGCAACAGCAGCGGCGGCAGCAGCAGCAACAACACGGGCTAATTTCAAGATTTTTTTTATTTTTTTTTTACCCTTGCTTTTCCCCCCCCCCTCTCTCCTGTGCTGCCAGACTGTTTGCGAACTTTTTAGCGTGTTGATTCATTCGCTCTTCGCTGATGTATCTGCAAAACGCAGAGACATCTCGGAGCGCAAACGCAGCAGCATCGCCAGCACCGACGCCAGCAGAAGCAGCATGTCCCGACGCAAGCAAGCCAAGCCGCAGCACCTCAAGTCGGACGAGGATCCCGCACTAGCCGGGGTGATCTCCGAGCACGGTGAGTGATCCGATCAGATCAGCCGCTTCTTTTCCCCCAACAGACAGTTCTGTTGTTGTTTCTTCTCTTCCCTCTGATTTAGAAGCCGTTTCTGTAAGTTTCACCTCAAATTAAATCCGTTTATTAATTTGGATTAATGTCGGATTTATTATGAGATTTATTTCCTAAATATAGACGCAACAATTTCTAATAAAACCATTATAATAGAATTAATAAGTTAAACCGTCAGGGAAGCGTTTTCTATCCTCAATTAGAAACTTCTGTAGTTTGTTTAATTCCACACACACACACAAAAAAATCAGTTTAACCTGCATCTCATCCAGACTGCATCATCTGATCGGCTCCTGGCTGACAGATGACTTTTAGGATTATTGGAACATGGAAGGGTTTGGAGCTCTTCACACTTAAAGCTTTTACATTAGAGGCCTTTTTTGGAGAGGCCTGCTTCAAAATAAAACAGATTTCAGATTTTTTTACGCGTTAAATATCTCAGCTGTGTGCGTAAATACTGCTGTCAGTCTTTTCCAGTTGGTTTTCTACGTGCGTGCGCGCACACCAAAATACATACACATCTGTAGACACACACACACGAAATGAGAAGTTGGAAAATATTGAGAATTCTCTCCTAAAGCTGGGGAATTCTTAATTCTCCTGATGAATAAGTAAATCATATTTTTTATGACATTTAAAAAAAAAAAAAGAAGTGTTTTATTTTTATTTTATTTTGTGATTTTTTTTCCCCCATTCGTATCTTTTGTCCCACTGCGCCTGTCTGGCACAAAAATGCGGAATCTGTTGCAGGTCGAAGCCTTGTTTTGTCATGGAAATGTTTTTTGTTTACCCCCCTCACATAAATTTAGCACACTTGATTTGTTCCCTTTTGCTCACAATGTCGACAAGATCCGTTAACAGAGCTCGTCCTCGCCATGTGGAAGAAAGAAAGAAAAAAAAAAGAGAGAGGGGGATTATTTATCCTTTAGTCTGTACTCAGGCTCCTGCGCAACAAAACCATCATTATAGAGCTAAAGTCAGCTCTGAAACAAGGTGAAGAGCTGCAGGAATTATGGGAATAACAGGACAGCTTGATGGGTATAATTTGACTTATTGTGCTTTGCAGAAATCCTCTTAAATATGACTGATATGGTTTTATTAAAATATAATACATTTAATATAAGAAATGTAGTAAAATCACATTAGAAAAGACAGGACAAGAAAGAATTAGTTTCTGTGTTTTCTGTCCCTTTGCCACACCTCAGTAACACCATCATTTACCCTGACACTCATATTTTCTTAATCTTTTTAATTTCTATTTTCCCAACTTAGAAAGATGTGTGTAGTTTGGCTTAATTTATCCACGAAACGCAACAAATCACTGCTATCATTTCTACCTTTTCTCTCTTGGCCCATGTTGGCCAACACACACATCCAGTCACACACACATCCAGTCACACACACACACACACACACACACACACACACTCTCTCCAGGGCTTCTTTTAGAATAGAAATGCGTGATGTAATCTCAGGGGAGCAGCTCTCTTTGCATGGGGAAATGTTGGCGTGAGGTTTGGGGGAGGCGGAGGAGGGGGGGATCACACTGATGACTCTTGGCTCTTTTGTCCAATTTGCTCTTTAGATTTTTTTTTAATATAATTTATGAGCAATTATCCACAAAGACAAAACCGTGTCACCGGTTCAGGGTTGAGATGTCATATTTTGGTCAGAGATATGAAGCATCCATCAGGTTGCTCTCCTGTAGGATGGTGGAATGAAAAGAGGTATTTTTTGTTTCCCCCCCGTGGTAAAATCTCACATTTGGACGACTTTGAATTTAGGTGGTTTGAAATTTTTGATTGCAATTTATGAAACAGAAAACGCTCAGATTCACCAAGGAAGGAAAGAAGTGTGGCATTTTTTAAAAATCCAAACACCCTGTTTCTGGATTTTGCTCTACGTTTTCACCTCCCTATGTGGATGTTTTGCTTTAAAATAAAAAAAACACATACACAGTGTTATGGGGAACATACTGTATGCTGTCAATGCCATTGTGCTTAAGACTGGAAGTGGCCGTGGAATGTTCTTGCCTTGTTGGAGCACTATACTGGCTCACTTGTTTTCAGGATAGACGCAGCAGTGAAACAATCCCAAGCCTTTGGCAGAGCACAGTGAGCCCATACACACTTAAATAAACCTAATAATACCATGTCTCATCCAAAGCTACCTTACACGACGAGCTACAAATGTCACACTGTCAGTATATCATTGCAGCATGATCAGATTCTCCGCTCCCTGCTGCTGTGGTGCAGCTTGTGACGAACACTATTGATTGCTGGACTTGACAAATCATTGCATATAATGTCGAAGGAATTCAAAAGTTCCAATCGTCAACCGCTGCTTGATTTAGACTTAAAATCCATATTTGTCGGGCTTTAGGGGGGAAAAGGGGAGAAAGAAAAGCATTCGGGTGGTGTTCGAATTGTGCTCAAGGACACACACTCTGTGTCCGTAGCACATTTCATGAAAATAGCCAGCAAACAAAACAGCATCCACCAGATCAGGGAGCGTAAACTTCACCTTGTGTGTTCAGTTTGTTCCCCAAATCATCAATTTGACGTGACCTTTTTTTTTCTTTTCTTTTTTTTTAAATGTGGCTTTTTGCCCACTGCAGCTCAGTGAGGAGTCTTTAATGTGCTGCATCTCTGCAAACATGAAAAACTAAAATGAAATGCCAACAAGGCCTTGTTTGGCGTATCATCTCCCCCTCAGGCCTTCCGGACACTTGCCCCCCTGGGGGTATGGAGGGGGGGCAGTTTGTGTGTTAGGATGGGGAGGGGTGAGGAAGAGGGGGGGTCTGCTTAGGAGTGCTTTTACAAAGCTTGCTGACTTAACCTTTGTCTCGCCCCGGCCAGCCAGATCCTGCCGCTAGATGTCAAGCTCCTTGTACAATTAGAACATGTGTGCCGCTGACCTTGGCAGCACAGCTTACTCGTGTCCTAGAAAGTGTGAGCAGCGTCGGGCTTTTCACCACCACTTCCTCTGCATCCAGGGTCTCTGCAGGTGTGCATGTGGGGGGGCGGTGGTGAGCAAATTGTATATAATCACACTAAGATTTAGAGGAATTTTCAAAGGTAAATTTGCTCAGTTATTATTGAACATGTGAAGGATCATTTCAACCTCGAAAAGGAGATTTTTTCCAACAGTATCACTCTGTTATAATTAACATCTGATGTTGGGGGGTGCTTTTATGGAGTAGTTTTTATTTTTGTGTGCAGACATTCACAATTTTTTTATGTCAAAATCTTCCCAAACAGAGTTCAAATGTTGCTCAGAACCTTCTTCCTTTCTCTTCAGTGTTTGAGGCAGTGACATGTGTAGTTATGAGATGCAAAAAAGAAAAAAACAACATAGTGAGAAAATCCCTGCTGACAGTGACAACATGCTTGTTGCCCACTTCCCCTGCAGTGGGGCTTTGTTTGCCTTTTGTTTTAATCCCCTCTCACCATTGGGTGCAGGCCTGTGGACCACCCACACAGTTGTGCCAAAGATGTCTTCGAGAAGGCACTCAAATATGGCTGTGTCTTAATTACTACTCAGCACTGAACACACACACGAACAAGTGAGATCCTGATTGAGAGGAAGGACTATGCAGGGCGAGGGAAGGTCTATTTAGCATTAGGCAAGGCAGCAGATTTGGTGGGATTTAGGAGGGAGCTAACAAGTCATCAGCTGAGGAGGGACATTTCTTTCAGGATTTTTGTTGTAGTCTGTTTCGATGATTTTCGCGCCGATTTGAGAAGACGTTGAGCTGAGATATGTCCGATAATGATGGGCGAGATCTCTCTTCTTTTTTATTTTTTTTTGAAAATTAGACTCTAACAATCTTAATTTAAAACAAGCCAAAGCAAAGTTTTCTCAAACATCTATTCTGCCTGCAGAGGGTGAACGTCCATTAGATATTGAAGCCTCCTCCTCCTCCTCATCTCGATCTCTTGTGTGAGTCCAGAGACACAGAGCCATCTTGACGGGGCGACACAGTCATCTGGACAGAGTGCCGTCATTGAATACTGTATTGCAAATGCTTACACAAACAAATCGTTAATGTTTTGGCTGCTCCACATCTGCAGGCAATGACAAAGGCCTCTCTGTTAGTGCAGATATGACTGTACCACTCTGCAGTAGGGCTGACCAGGCCGATGACACACACACACACACACACACTCTCTGAGCTGGGCTCGACGCTCTGCAGCTCTGAGGATGCATGGGATCATCCGAGGAGATGCTCAGTGGGTGCAGCCTCAGAGACGTTGCTGTTAAGGGACTGTGCAACAGCAGAAAAATATCAGTTTTGAAATATTTTTTTAAAAATATATATGCAAAAAAATAATGATATGAAGTTACTGGGATTAATGCAAGACTTAAACGTTGTGCAAAAACAGACTCGGTATTTTAAAAACGGAAGTGAACACATCACAAATGTGCAAGTAAAATCTGAAAATGAATTTTAAATAATTAATTTTGCTGTGAAGATTGGAGTTGTGGTGGCGTGATTTATATATATATATATAAAACAGTAGAACAGAAAAATAGAATTAGGACTAGAATTCCAATACTGTTGAACCCAACAGGCCTCTTTTTGCTCTCCACTCCCAACTTGAGCAGAACCTACAGTGATGCATCTCTCTTTAAGGGTCCTAAGCTATTCTCAAATTCTTAGACTAATGCATTTACAGGGGCAGAAGGAGGGCAGTTCTATAGGAACAGTGGAGGTGCAGATGCTGATCACTGGCTGTATATGTGAATGAAATTTAAGTTTTCGCTGTGTGACGAACAGGTTTTAAGCTTCCAGTTGTTTAAATTGCAATACCCTGTTTTTATTTAATGAGGTATCAATACCTCAACGCAGACTAAATGCTACCAGTGTCATTGTCTGTGTGCGTATTCATTACGTGAATCTGGAAATTGTTAAGAATGGGAGAATTTGTAATTGCCCAATGCTTCGCTCAATGCCCAGCTCTGTGGCTTTCACAGAATCAGTGGAAAGCATGAATACCTCATCTGATATAATATGTCAGATTAGCGGTTTCAGTTAGCATGCCAAAGATTGCTGAGCAAGATAGCGGACACACAGATTCAATGTCTACAATCCCCCTATTGACTGCGTCCAGCTTAATATTTGCATCTGAGTAAATGAAGACTCTTAAAGGAATGAAAAACGGATTGGATTTTTTTTTTCATCCCTTCCTTTCTCATGCTATAGGAAAATCAATACACCCCCCACCAGCACACACACACACACACACACACACACACACACACACACACACACACACACATGCAAACACACACCCACCTCTACACTGTCTTGCAAACACAAAACAACCACAAATATGTCGTCTTTACAGCTGCACAACACAGTGGCACCGCACTGTGATGCTGAATGCAGATACAACTTGTATTTAGATTAACAGAATGGACAGTGTTTTAATGTTTTCAGTGGAGGCATAAAAATAATCTTATTTCTGTAGGTAATAGCAACTAATTGTTGTAAAGTTCAAATTGACAAAAACAAGCAAATTTCTTCACGGTGCTAAATCTTTTTTTATATCGCAGTGTGCACAAGGTGTACGATTGAATTTAGATTTTTTTTTAACATACTTTCAATTTAAAATAGCAAAAATGTCAGATAAAAAGGATAATTGTTAGATTTGTTTCGAAATTAAATTTGAATTTCAAGTGAGAAAAAAAAACACAATTCACGTTTTTTTTTTTTTAATGCACAGGGTGAATTTAACAAGGTAGGCCTGAGCAATAACACCTCTACACACTCCAGTTGCAAGTGTGTTTTTTTGTGTGTGTGTTTTTAGGTGTTTATCTCTGTACATATGGACGGAATCTTTGATGGTCTTTGTCTGAGAAAACGTGTGTGTGTGTATGTGTGTGAGTGTGTGTGTGAGGTCAGAGGCATACAAAGGCCCCCACTTGTAATTGTATGAATGAATAAAAGAGATTGACAGTAATACCATTCTAATAACTAATCAGCTCAACACAATGCCTACTCATTTGTGTTGACCTTTCAACCCTCAATTATGGAAATGAGTCCTGCTGTCCGCTGCTGAGGCTAAGGAGCTTTTTAGCCTGCTGTCACGTGTCGCTGACGCTTCCAGTCACTTGCTCCTTTTTCAGCTGTCAATTTTTTGTTTTGTGTTTGAGCTTGAATGATTAATTAATTTCCATTTCAATGGCTCTTCATAGACAGATAGGTGACATAGATACTGCAAAGTAAATACACTGCACATTACAAAATAAAGTGTGCAGGATTTTTCTATTTTTATTTTCCCTTCATTGCTGCTCAGATTTTTTTTTTAAGTTTAAATTTAACCTGGCAACACACATGATTAAGTAAAATAATATCTTCCTCTGTCAGCTCTTGCCCCCAGTGAGGATGAGAACACGGAGCCTGTCCAAAACCGTTGTGTTGATAATTAATTAAGTCACAGACACCAGACCATGATAGCGCACACCCCCTTTGGCCGCAAATTATAGAAGGAGTGATGAATTTCTTTACTAATGAGTCACTGTAATTGGCACAAATGCTTCATGTCTGCTTCACCATGGCTCGTTCCACTTTAACCTTTGAAATTAGCAGAGGCACCGTATGAATCTCACGGTCGCTCCATTACAAAGCACAGTAGGATTTTTAATGTTGAGCAAACATGTGCAGAAAGTAATTCGATGTCCTTTTTCAGAGGTCGCTCTCGGCATCTTGTTTTTTTTTATCTCTTTAATTCATAGCCGGGGCTGATTAAGCCTATTGGCTCTCCCATGCCTAGTGCAAACAGATTTGCATTCGCAGAAGCAGTATTGGTACAGTCATACCTGTTTCTTTTTTGTGTGCTTTTAGTTTTGTACTCATATACATACAAATAATTATTAACCCAATTTTAACTGCTTTATTAGTCATTATCTCACTTATACATTTATAAAAATCGCCTAATAACTTACAGCAACTTGTAGCAGCCTTTTCAGACTGACCATTAGATAAATCACTTTAATATGCAATGAATGCCTGTGAAATTGTCCTAACATTTTTATAGTGTAAAGTGTGTCTACAATGGTTTAATTTTTGGATAAATAGTTATATTACCAGATTTATGCCGGGCCTGTGAGTGTAAACTGAACAGGAGACTGTTGTAAAGTGCGTGCTAGATGCCTTGGCGGTGATTGAGTTCACTTCCTACTAGTCATGAAAGGGACATATTTATAAAAACAACACACGCGCAGACACACACTCACGATAACTATACTTAAACAGAAAAAATAAACATACAAGGGAGGCCATTTTTGCATGGTTTGGATCAGGTGTGAATTAGGTCCATGTTCTGAGCTTGTGCCGGTTTGTTTGACTCTTGATGGTTGCATGTGGAAGAGGAAGTGGCTTCCTATAACTGTGATTAAACATGTGTAACTAATCAGAGACTTTGCTGCCATGGCACTAGCATGTAATTTGTTGAGTCTTATATCAGAGAGCATGGAAGAGGGAGAGAGAGAGAGAAAGTAACAGTGAGCATTTCTTAACTGAGAGGGAATGTTTTGTATTTTGAACATATAAAAGAAAATCTCAAAGTGGGCACGCTTTTAAATTATAGATCTTGGTTGCACACAATTTAAACGGTCCAATTCATTGTTATTCACTGTGTACTAAGTGCATAAGGGCTCGAGATTCAACAACACTTATTTCTGATGAAACATTTTCCCTGATATCATAACAAAAGTTCAGCAAAGAGCCCCTCGCTTAAATGCAGGGCTAAAACATTACCTTTGTAATGCTAAATGAAAAGGCCTGGGCATTTGAAATTCAGGTGGAAATGACTGAGCTTGATAGCAGAGGGGAATCCTAATGGGGCCATCAAAGTCCTGATTTGTACCCAACAGATGAGGCAGCTGTGAATTGTATGAAATATTGGAAATCAATAGGTTCTATGGAATTTCATTAAGCGGCAGTATCCACAATTGATAGGCCCTCATAATTTGATGGATTGCACAAAGAAAATTATTAGCTGGCTCTATGGAGAGGGTGCGAATGCACAAATCTGGGTCTTGAGAATTGGTGAACTAGGGCAATTTGTTCAGAGTAAAAAAATAAAAAGAATATTGATTTTGGTTATGTTAAAAGAGAGAAAAAAAATCAAAGGTTAAATCTTTGCAGCATTGCACTGCAAAATATGTGTGGATTCTTTATTGATTATTTATTCATTAATTCTTCTTTCTTTCCTCCCTCCTGCCTTCTTTCCTATCCCCTTCCACTCCCCTCACCCCCCTCCCTGTATCCCTGCAGCCCGAGGTGAGGTGCTGGAAGATGCCGACAGCGGGAACGAGAGCCGCAGCGGCAGTGAGGAGACCCATGTATGTGAGAAGTGTTGTGCTGAGTTCTTCAAGTGGTCAGACTTCTGTGAACATTTAAAGAGCTGCACCAAGAACCCCCTGGTGCTCATAGTGAATGACAATGAGGACACACCTAACCCCTCCCAGGAGTACCCTTCAGAGCCCTCTCCTGTACCCAGCTGCCCCAGTGAGCAGGCTGACAGTGAGGACCCCAGGGAGGGCAACCACAGTCCTGCTGGTGAGGGGGATGACGTCCCAGAGACAGCAACCTTAAATGGGGTCAATGTCCTGGAAAAGGAGGACGAGCAGATGGAGCTGGAGCTGTCTCCTGAAAAAAGTATGGATCCTGAAGAGAGAGACATGACATCCCCTGAGCCAGATGGCTCTCTACCTCAGCTCAATGATGTCGTTCCCTCTGCTGTTACAAGCTACGCCATGCCAAGCACCAATGTTACCTTGGAGACCCTGCATGGCACTCGGGTTGCGGTTGCCCAGTTTTCACAGAGTGTAAGGGCAGCAGCAGGCAGTGGGGTTTCCACCATGGCTATTCCCATGATCCTAGACCAGTTGATGGCCCTTCAGCAGCAGCAGATCCATCAGCTGCAGCTAATAGAACAAATACGCAGTCAGGTGGCTCTCATGAACAGACAGTCTGCCTCACAGCCTGCTCTCAGCCACCATCACAGCAGTGCTGCTGGAAACCAGGGGCCTGTATCCTCCTGTGTCCCTCCTGTCGCAAGTCAGCTACAGCTACATAACTTCATCACTCCTCCTGTCCATCAGCTGCCTGTTAGGTTGCCAGCTACTCTCAATGGTCAAGGCCCTTCACCTCTGACCTCAGCAATAGAGGGGCCTCTCTCTCAAACACCACAAAGTGGCAGTCAGCAGTCTAACTCTTCACTTCCAAACACGTCCTCTAATAATTCAGTGTTTTCCCCACAAAGTGGTACTGGATTGTCATCTCTACTTCCCTCCTGCTCATCCTCAGTCACAAACAACAACATTAGCACTAGCAGTAGTGTTACAGGAGGTAGTGGCATCAGCAGTAGCTCAGCTCTTCCCAGGAACTCCACCACCCCTCCCTCACTCAGTCACAGCAGCCTCCTGAGCTCTGCCTCCAGTCTACCGCTGATACCTCACAGCTCGTCGAGCAGCGTTATCTTCCCCAATCCGCTGGCCAGCATAGCAGCCACAGCCAACGCGCTCGACCCCCTCTCAGCTCTAATGAAGCACCGCAAGGGGAAGCCCCCGAATGTGTCTGTGTTTGACACTAAGCCCAGCTCTGAAGACCCCTTCTTCAAGCATAAGTGTCGGTTCTGTGCCAAGGTGTTTGGCAGTGACAGCGCCCTACAGATCCACCTACGTTCCCACACTGGAGAGAGGCCCTACAAATGCAACATATGTGGCAATCGTTTCTCCACCAAGGGGAATCTGAAAGTCCACTTCCAGAGGCACAAAGAGAAATATCCACATATTCAGATGAACCCTTACCCTGTGCCAGAGTACCTGGACAATGTGCCCACAAGCTCAGGCATCCCATATGGCATGTCGCTGCCTCCAGAAAAACCTGTAACCACATGGCTAGACAGTAAACCGGTCCTCCCCACTGTTCCCACCTCTGTTGGGCTCCAGCTGCCTCCAACGCTCCCCAGTATGATGGGTGGTTTTGGTGAGTCTCCAAGCCTCACTCCACTCAACAGGTCCCCTCAGAGGCCATCCCCACCCTCAAGCGAGTGTGCATCCTTGTCCCCAAATATCATCACTGACTCTGGCATGACCACTCTGTCACCCTCCCCAAAACCAAGCCTAGGCAGCGACGCACCTCCTCTCTTGAAACCTGAAGGCATTCTTTTGCCCCCAAACTGCTCTACTAGGCCAGGAGAGAACACGACCACCACAACTACAGTAACTCAAGTGCTTCTCTCCTCTACTGTCACATCCACAACATCGTCCGGCAGCAGCCAGGTCCCGGAACCCATCAGTAGCCCCAACTCAGTTTCCAATCCTGTATCCCATCCTGTCCTTCCCATGCTATCAGATCAGTTTAAGGCTAAGTTTCCCTTCGGAGGCCTGCTAGACTCTATGCAAACCTCAGAGACATCAAAATTGCAGCAGCTTGTCGAGAATATCGACAAGAAAATGACCGACCCGAACCAGTGCGTCATCTGTCATCGTGTTCTGAGCTGCCAGAGCGCTCTGAAGATGCACTACCGTATCCACACTGGTGAGAGGCCATTCAAATGCAAGATATGTGGGCGGGCGTTCACCACCAAGGGAAACCTGAAAACACACTTCGGCGTCCATAGGTCCAAACCTCCACTTCGGGTCCAGCACTCCTGCCCTATATGTCAGAAGAAGTTCACTAATGCTGTCGTGCTGCAGCAGCACATCCGTATGCACATGGGAGGGCAGATCCCCAACACCCCTGTCCCCGAAAGCCTGCAGGAGATGGAAACTGACCTCTCCTTTGATGAGAAGAGCTTAGATGCGATGAGTAATTATGATGATGACCTCCTGGATGAAATGGAGCAGGCTATGGACGATGAACCAGACCTAAAAGATGGAGAAGTGGACCCAACAAAACCATATTCACCCGGGAGCTCCCCACCAACTTCCATCATCTCCAGCATTGCTGCAATGGAGAACCAGATGAAGATGATTGACTCTACTGCCAACATGACTCGCTCATTTGGTCAGAAGCCTACACAGAACGGCATCAACTTTGGAGGGGAGACTGATTGCTTTACCACTGATTCCCTGTCTGCAGTGGGGGATGCTGAAGGTCAAAGCCTGGGGAGCCCTGCTTTGTCCGAGTCCTCTGGCTCTATGCAGCATTTGTCCCCAGCTCACAGCCATTCTGAGAGCCAGCGATCCAAGTCCCCAGCTACACTCAACAATAATAACAACAGCAGTGCCATGACAGCAGAGGAGGGCCAGGAGAACAATACAGCTGGCTTGGCAACTGTGAAGTCGGAAAAATCAGAGACCCCATCTCCGCTTTCTGCAACTGAAGGCACCGGGGCCCTTGACCTGACTGCCACTCAACCTGGCAGGCACTTTATCAAGGAGGAGAGCCACTTCAACATGCTGTTTCTAAATAGAGATCGAGGTGTGTATGTGCAAAATCAGCTAAAACCTAATAAGTGAATTTATTTATTTTTTTACAGATTTCATGTGATAGTTAATACTAAGTCATGTATGGGGGTTCCAGTGGTGATTTGTATATCTTCTGGCACATTAAAGAAGCTTCCTTGCAGTTTTGAGGCTTCCACTTGATCAGAATTACCCTGTGCAGGTCTAAAGTCTCAGTATTATAACACATTTTGTATCTTCTTTTTCAGGGCTGAACACTACTAATTTGGCCAGCACTGCATCAAACATGATCAAAATGGAAATGAACGGACACGGCAAGTCGGTGTCTCTGAGCGACAACTCTCACCTGCCCGTGGGCATTCAGGTTCCAGCTGCAGCGCCCCCGAACACCATGAGCCCCAGCATCAACCCCATGTTGGCTCCCCCGCCTCCACGACGCACTCCTAAGCAGCACAACTGCCACTCGTGCGGGAAGAATTTCTCCTCGGCCAGTGCTCTGCAAATCCATGAGCGCACACACACTGGGGAGAAACCTTTTGCCTGCTCTATTTGTGGAAGGGCTTTCACCACAAAGGGCAATCTGAAGGTATGATCCTGCTTAATATACATAGTGTCAATTTGAATTTTACATAAGATGGGGTCATTGTGGTAGCAAATATGCATTTAATGTGTAACGCTCTGGGATCAATTCTGGCTTAAGGCCTTCTTGAAACCACTTGCCTCTCCTGTTTTTGTTGCTCAATAAAGCAGGAAGTATTTATTTATAATACCAGCATACATTACGATTAAGTACATTTCTAAAAATTGAAAAATACAAAGCAATTTACAACTAAGATGTCCCTTTGCATGATTTAATTGTCTCAACAGAGGCTGAAATAGTTGCTATGTTGCTTGTTATTTCATATCTGCACATTTTATTTTATGCATTTACCAACAGTTTTCAAATATTTAAACATCTTATGTACCACAAAACTGTACGCTTGTCTGCTTTCACATTCAGTTTTAGTCTTTTGCCTTTAATCCACAACATTTTGTCAGGCACTACTTTTACTACAATGACAAGCTTATAATGTTCCGGTTTTCTTTTGTTTGTTGTTGTTGCTAATTTTAGGTTCACATGGGAACACACATGTGGAACAATGCTCCAGCCCGAAGGGGTCGGCGACTGTCTGTGGAGAATCCCATGGCCCTGCTGGGCGGGGATGCCATGAAGTTCAGCGAGATGTTCCAGAAGGATCTGGCGGCTCGGGCCATGAACGTTGACCCGGGCTTCTGGAACCAGTACGCAGCCGCCATCACCAACGGCCTGGCCATGAAGAACAATGAAATCTCTGTGATCCAGAATGGAGGCATCACCCAGCTGCCCGTCAGCCTCGGCGGTGCAGGAATCACTTCACTGGGAGCCATGCCGGGAGGAATGGACCGTGTTCACACCGGCAGCAGCCCTCCCATGACGGGTATGGAGAAGGCTGGTCTGGAGGTGGCAGCCAGTCGTCCCTTCTCCAGATTTATGGAGGAGAACAAAGAGATTGGGATCAATTAAAGAGACTTTTCTGTTTTATTCCAAGGTAGGCGTTTGGCAAAGACTAAGAGTCTGACAGTGAGGAAAGAAACTGCTGATCCAGTCTGAACTCATGCGTACTATATTATGTACAGATTAAATATTTTTTGTTTGGTTTTGGAAATATAGTATTTAGTATTGATTAGAGGTCTTTGCCTTTCACCCATTTCCTCCTCACTTGATATTTCGCCTATACGAAGAATACTTTGTCTCTTGTTTGAGAATATGTCGTCTTGCAAGATTTGCATGGTACTTATTGGTTTTTATCAGTATGTTTGACTGCTTTTATGAATTCCTTTGAAAAACCAGGATCCTGCCTCAGTTATGATGGGCAAGCGTCTTATCTGGACAGGACTAAAACACAAACGGACAGAGTTTTGTTTGAAGACGGTCTGACTTTTGTCCGGCAACCTTGTTTGATGGTTGCTCTTTTAAATATAAAGGGCCATGGACAGACTGAAGAAAAGACTGAAGTATAGTGTTTCTGTGCTCGCCTGATATTTTTCTTTCTCATGAACTAGAAAACTTGAAAAAAATAATGTTTGAACTATTTTAATCTTTACATTTAGTCTCCCAGCATTGTCTTATAATATTGTCCTGTGTCTTTAGTATTTATGATATCAACAAAAAAAGCGGGTATACAAAAATATATTTAATGGCCCAAGCATTTTATTGATCCATTTTTTTTCTAAACTGCAGGCTTCACTGATGAATATCTCTTTCAATAAAGACAATATGTCATTTGAGTTGAAAAACCGAGAAAAATGGTAGGTTTTATTTGGATATCTGTCGAGACTATGTGTATCTTGTTACATGGTAAAGAGGCTAGAGATATCCGAAGCTGCTATGACCACAACCCTGCTTTTAACCTTTGTAAAAAGAAAAAAGAAGTGATCCTTTTGAAGAAATATCTATGTATAGAAATACAGACAAATCTAAAACAGGTATGCATATTTTGTATCACATAAAAATAGACATCATGAGTTGAGAGTATTTGTCATGTTTGTGAATGCACTTTTTAAAAACAAGACGTTTTGTCTGTGAGTTACCGTTAACCTTTTGACTGAGCTATCTATCACGTGCTGTTTTCATTGTTTTCAGCATACCACTCCTACAATTGGCAGAGTCAGTTCTCTGTTATTGCATCTGTGCTACTCGTCAGAGTGCAAACTCATCACTCAATCAAAACCTTCTTAAATAAAAAAAAAGAAAACAGGTGTGTTTGAATCCTTATCTGCATCATTTTTGTCTTTTCTGTCACCCTCTCATTTGCATACATTTTAAAAATCAAATGTGAGATTAATTCAAATCAATAAAAATGTCTTTTTTATCCTAATTATTGCTATTAAAAAAATTTGAAATCCTTATTTACCTAATTTATTTTTGATATTTTACATTTTTGATCTGAAAAGGAAAAGTATTTTAGAGAGTGAGCCACCGGAATGTTTGACTAATTTAGGAGTATTAGTAAAATTAGATAGCAAATTCTTTAAAGAACTTTATTAATTAATGTATGAAAACCCCATCTTCATGTTTGACATTTCAGTATTAATACAATAAATGAATTAGTAGAAAATAACAGTCAATCTGTCAAAGTTAACCGGTTTCACTTTGTGGATTGACCATAATTGTGGCCAGTTTATTTTCAGAGAAGAAATATGTCTTCTCTTTCGGACATGTTGCTTTAGTTAAACCCAGTTTCCAGATGTTTTGTAGTGGTTTGGTGAGCGCTTTTCTCAAATAGAATCATCAAAGATAATTTCATTTTATGCATTTGTTGCGTTTTTTGATTGTAGCTGCATGACAGTGACTTTTGCTTAATTTTGTGTGGAACAAATATTATTGAATAAGTCATTTTATTTTTATTTCTGCGTGTGTTTTTGTGTGTGTGTGTGTGTGTGTGTGTGTGTGTGTGTGTGTGTGTGTGTGTGTGTGTGTGTGTGTGTGTGTATGAGAAGAAAGACACTGAAACACACGGGAGAAAGTAACATTGAGAGAAACGATTTGTGAATTTGTGTGCGTGAATGTATGAATGTGTGCACGCACATCTGTCAGTATCAGAGTACTTGTCTGCATACGGTGTGTACAGTAATGGTGTGTGTGACAGTGTGTGTGTTTGATTTACAGAGCAGATGCTGTTTGCTGTGAGAGACAAGACTGTCTGGCACAAAGTTCTGAACACCACCTGGAAGACAGAGAGAATGAGTGTCACAAATATTTTTCACACAAGCACGACGTCCTAAAATGCAAATAACAAACTCTATCAAAACAGTGAGAGGGGTTTGTGCCTGTTTGTGTAGAAGTGTAATGGTGCATATATGCAGGTATGGGGTGTGTGTCCACCTCTGTGAAGGGAAATTTACCATGCACTTTACTAAAAATAGCCTCAGTGCATGTCTAGCAAAGTAGGTCTGCAGTCGATCATGTTACAGACTTTTATGTAATTTGCTGTGTTTGCTGAGCACACAGATGATTGTTCCATGACTTTTAACCGCGGCTAATAAGCTAGCTTAGCTTCTTTTAGCAAATGTTAACATGCAACACACAAAATAAAGATAGATAGTGAAACTGTAAAATTATCTGCAAGAAAATCTGCATGTTAGCACATTGATATTAGATATTTTGCCCAAAGCACCTCTGTAAATACAACCTGGAAGATATGAAATGCCATTTTATTCAATATCAAATAAATACATCAATAAATATGGCATCGTG
>OMNN01024171.1:0-15842 GCA_900302755.1 Chromis chromis
ACTGAATTTTGAGATTTAAAAAAAAAAGTATTTAAAGGGTCTTCCTATCACAGGAGTCGAAGACCCATGCGGAGATAGAAGACACAGATAAGGAACAGTCTATAAGGTGTTTATTTACAAAAGGATGAGTTAGACAATGAACGTGCAGGGAACTGTAAAACTGGAATGAGGGAATTTGGAAATGGGTTGGTAAGGTAGGAAAACTAGGGAAACTAAATTGGGGGAAATAAACTAGAGCTAAGGGACATGAGGGGAGCCTTGGCGATCTCTGTGGGTTATCAGGGGAACCACTAGCCAAGAACTTAAGACTGGAAATGTAACCCGGAGGTAAGCTACAGAAAACAAAGGCGGACAAACTACACAAATTGATTACAGAAACAACCAGGTATTAGAGCTAGACATTAACCAGTACAGACTTTATACAGGGAGCAATCTAAGGGGAAACTGATGAAAACTAAGAACTACAAGGCTAGGAACAGCTAGAAGTAATACAGAGAATCAAGGCTACCAGGAGTGGAGTGCGCAGCTACGTGGAATCGAAAATTCTACAAGTACTAAGCAAACAAACAGAACCACCCTCACATGGCAAACCCAAATACTGACTAAATCCAGAACACTAAGGAGTCACTGTTAAGCTAACAGGAGCACAAGACAGGGAAAAAAGCTACGCTATTTAGGTGGCAGTCGGGGTAGAGGGACAGTGGTCAGGGAGTCTGTGGGCGGAGGAGGAATGTTAAGCGTGGCTTGTGGAGGGTTGACATGAAGACCTGCAACAGATCCAGGACAGGGGATCCAATGGTGGAACACTGTCTGGGTTGGCAGCGAGTGCATTGGAGGATTTGCAGAGGAAGAACAGCGGTCCAAACAAGGAGCAGGTAACTCGGCAGAGGAGAAACAGGTTAACCAGAGTGAAGAACAAAGCAGAGCAGAATTACTTGGCTAAAGACTGTAGTCTGACCAACAGTCAAATAATGAACTGAGCCAGTGTTTTATGAAAGATGGTGGTTATTAGTGGCAGGTGAGCAACTCCCCGAAGCAGGTGTCCTGATGCAATTGATCAGTATTAGTAATGCACACACATACACACCAACACACACACTCGCTCACGTCCACATGAAAGGAAAAGGGAAGTAGAGAGAGGAAGAGCTGCCAACTAAGCAGAGGTGGAGGGCATGACACTTCCTTTCCCTCACTGTTTTACATAGCTGCTTTTTTGTGCATGTAAAAGGTTTGCAAACTTACAAACACAACACCAAAGGGAGTTTTTCTCATCCACAGAAAACTGTTCCTTACCCCCCCAAATAGCATTATGAACCTGTAATAATATGTACATAATATGGACTCTTAAAGCCTATCAATTCCAGGTAAATCTCTGTATTTTGCAGCATACTGGAGTTTTAACTCTAGTGTCTGTGGCAACATTCCTGTGCTGGTGCACCAGTAGCAATGTGTTTTATGTCAACCTGCAGTAAATTGGTTTGCCAGAGCTGAAGAGCAGAGCAGTGACTGAGACAGAGTAGGGTACAGCAGCTAGAAGTATGGTGGAGCAGAAAAGGGCATCCGAGAAAACCTTCTGATGCTCCAGATGAAAAAGAAAATCAGCATTCAGAAGAGGGTGGATTAGAGTCACACACAAAGACCGTCAATGCGTAATTACTCTCACTGCCAGATGGGGGAAGCAAACGTTCTGACTTATCTGCATGTTTAGGATCGCCCAACAGATTTTCAATGATTCACGCAAAGGGGCTGTGTGAGCAGTTCCAAAAACTTAAGCTTGTGTTTTTCAGAGTTCTTCATGATTCTCCATGATACAGTTTGACTGCATGTAATCTTCATCCAGATTTTTAAATGTATCTATTGTTCCCTCTATAACTGCATGTGTTTCCTGCATCGCTGGCTTCCACAGAACCCTCAAGCAAAGTATTCTGCCCCCATGCTTAGCAATTAGCAAGGAGTTCTTTTCATCCAATGCGACTCCCTTTGGTCTCCAAACATACCTTTGGTGAGTGTGGGAGAGACCCCAGATGTTTCTTCGCAGACTTCAGAAACTGACTATTGATTTGACGTTGCAGGCAGGGTGCAAACTACAGGGGAGCCTGATGGATGAGCTCCACTGAAAACACGATTTCTGAAATTTTGTGAGAACTACAATATCGACAATGTGGTGTTGCAGTTTTACTTCATCTTCATACTATTGGATCATGTGTAAAATAAGGCAATTACTGATGATTCATGATGATTAATGATTTGTGCATGAGGATGAGTCATCAGTAATTCATTTTTATAAAGAGACTTGTGTGCATGCTGTCCTTGCCATCAACATTGAAACATGGCAGCTCAATATTACAAACTTTACCCACTTTAACTCAAAGATCAGAAATGAAAAAAGTTTCTTAAAACTAAACAGAAAAACAAACCTAACCCTCTGTGGCGATGGGAGCAGGCACCTTTTCATCTGTTGAAGCTAAACCAAGTTCTTCATAAATCTTGTATCTTTCACTTCTGGTTACGAAAAAGTGAGAAAAATAAGCCCCCCCAAAAGCCATGGTTCAGTTTTCCTTTTGATGATTCTTTCCCATAAATCCTCTGTGTGCATCAACTTTGCATAGTGGGACAGAGCACCGGTCTTCCAGTATAAGCTAAATTTATGTTTTTGCAAATTTCATCAAATGATAATTCCTAATGAACATTCTGGACCTGCCTCACAAGTCAATTAAGGTCTAATAACTTAGTTCTGAAGTTAGGACACTTTACAAGTCAAAGGATGTTTTTTGAATAGCGGTGGCCAAACCTGAATGAACTAAAAGCAACATGATAACTGTCAGTTAGTGATCTGCTCCCTGCAAGTGGGGCCAAGTGACATGACTGTGCAGTTTGAAGCTGGTGGGTTCAAGCGTCAGGGTCAAAGAGTCTTGTGTTTGGCATTTTGGGAACTCGTGTAGGGGACTGGGGTGTCAGGGTGCTCAAAGTGTTGGTGTCAGCTGTGTTTTATGAAAATGTCCTGCCTGCAGAGAAGCAGTGAAGTGACATTAATGGGTTATTCAATAGACCTTATGTGCTCTAGTGACTATAGTCACTGTAACATCAACAATTCTCGTTGGAGTCAATCAATGGACCACAAAGACACACAAAGGGATGAAAAATGACCAAAGAAGTTCAAAACATCTACATAGGGAAATAAAACGACTATAAAGTGGCACTAATTACTACAAAAGGACCACAAAGTGGGACGCACTCCTTCATCCTCCATCATGTAAAAAGGCCCTTTTCCATGTCAGTGCCCAGGGGCCCATTGTCTGATAATCAGACCATGTTTAGTGCAGGGTACCTTATCAGAAGGGTGTATTATTGAGATTAATGGATTAGCGAAGTATGTGGAGCCTAAAATCAGAGTTTTCAATGTAACGAAGGTGGCTCTCTTTTAAACCTGCTAGATAGCCATATGGATTATGCAGGGCTAACCTGCTCTGTAAGAGGTTCTGTTTAAAGTTTGGGGTTTAAATTGCCTGTAAGAAGTGCCCCCTTCACTAATTCTTTTCCTGAGCATATTCTGTATGAGTAATACAGAGTCTCAGCTGAGGGAATACATAATATCTGCAAATCTGTTGAGCTGTACGCTACTAATCCCACTGAATGAAGCCATGCAATTACAGCAGAAAATGACTAAATATGTTTTTATGTTTGGTCCTGATTTGCTGTCCAGACTGATTTACACTGCTGGTACTGAAGCTAATAAAATGCTTATTAGAACTTGCTGAGTATCGTGCTTAGATGTATGTACTTGAAAGTTCAACAGCTCTCATGCGCAGCTGATACATTAGAAATAAGCAGCTGCATTGAGAGTGCACTGAGTGGGAAAACATTATAACTTACACCATTCACTGTTTTCTACCAGCATTCACGCATCATTTGAAAGAAACATTCCTCTTGGCTGGAGTAGGCAGCACACCGTCGCTCCAGTTGTGCAAAAGAAGAGTCAAATGACAAGTCAAATGTCAACTTTTGAGAGCCTGATGAAGAAAATGAGGTTAACAGAGGAAGTACCACTGTTGTGATACCCATTATCTCTTAGGTTTTGTTGAGCCAGCTAATACAAAGAAAGTCTCGCCATGTCAAACCTGATTTGTAATACATCCCACAGGATTACTCACATAAACACACACACACACACACACACACACACACACACACACACACACACACACACACACACACACACACACATTTATTTTTGAGTCAGAAACAATAGTTCACTGTAATCAACCAAATTGCTGATTACAGATTGTTATTAATTCTGAGGTTTGACACCAACAGCTAAAATCCTAAAATAAAATCCAGTTACTGATTGATTGTTGTGTTTCATCACCTGTAAATAAAGAGCATGCATGCATTCAAACATCCACAGTGGAACAACCTTGTATTGCAGTGAGATTATGCTATGTAGTGATGCGTGTGTTTGTGTGTGTGTGATTTATCTCTACACTCTGTCACTATAAATCTCAGTGGCTCCACCAGTTGTCTGACTGCCATGAGCACACAGGTGCAGAGACACCAGCTCATGTTGCTCACATGTGACGCTTTGAGTTTCATGTCGTTTTAGCCTGTGGTGCCATCATTACTGCTGCTGTTACTGATGCTGCTATCACTGACATTAACACTGCTGATCTACAATTATTGCTGTGTGTACAGACAGAACAGGACTCAGGGAAGGCGGCCGTCTGCCTCGAATGGTTGGGGTGAGAGTGGGGATGAGGGGGGAGGGATAGCAGGAGAGGTTGGGGTGGGGATGGCAGGACAATGCCTTCAAAGCCTTTTGAGGTGAGCCGACTTCATCATTGACTGTGTGTTACAGGTGTTGTTTTGGGTCAATTTTTAAAAGATATGCAACACGTAAGCTGCACATTCACAATCTAGGTGTAAGTAGAACTCACAAACTGCTTTTGTCAAACTGGCCTCTGGTGTATCACAAGATGCCAGTTTTCTTGTTTATACCAGGCTGTGCTGGATTCACAGAGATTCCATTGCTCTGTCATACAACGACTGACCCAGGGACATAAAAATTTGGTCACAATATCCAGAAATATGTTGAAGGAAAGAAGGTGAGGCCCTTAACCCAAAGAATGCCAAAAGTACCGTCAAGCATGGTGGTGGTAGCATCATGCTCTGAGGCTGCTTTACAAAAAGTAAATGGAATAGTGAAGAAGGAAGATTACTTACACATTCTTCAGGAAAACCTAAAATCGTCAGCCAGAAAGTTGGTTCTTTGAAGCTTGTTGGGCGTTCCAACAAGACAACGACCCAAAACACACATCAAAACTGGTAAAGAAATGGGCAAATCAGGCTAGAATTAAGATTTTGGACTGTCCTTCAGGTCCCATCTTAAACCCCATCAAGAACCCGTGGACTGTGCTGAAGAAACAAATCTGTATCAGAAAGGCAGCAAATTTAGTTTAACTGTATCAATTATGTCAAGAGAAGTGATCAAAGATACAACCAGAAGCTCACCAGAAAGCTGTGGATGGCAAACAAAAGTATTTATTCTTAAGTGAATAGGATGACTGATACCAAATGAGATTATATCCACAACCCTTGTTAAAATACTTTCAGTGTTAGCTTGCTTTTTCCAGCAGGACTGTTTTCATCCTTCAATCTGTTATGTGAACCAACATTACAAGCAGATGCCAATTATTAAATTCAAAGTTTTGAAATTAGAATGCATTTTTACCAATGAGACTCAGGTGTCAGCTAATTATAATTCAAGGAAACTCAGTGTGTGTGTCTGCCTATTCTTTGGTTTTCACAGAAACTGTTTGTCCAATCTACTTCAGACATGACCAGTGTATTGATGGGGATCTGAAGACGTGTGGTGTTGAGTTTTAAGTCATTTGGATGAGCAGTTCTGGCAAAAGATTTTCACAGTAGGGCCAGGGAGACTCAGCAACTGTGCCACAAGATGGCTGTGCCCAGTCTAAGCATAAATCTCCCAGAGAGCAAGCTGCAGTTAACACGCCTTGGGAGTATTTCTGACAGAACACAACAATGTGGATCTCTGTAAGCACTGCAAACTGGAAATGGCTGACCACACCATTACAGATGTTTCACAAGCACTTGAAGAGAAAGTATAACAGAGCATTTTGTGGAGACTGCACTGCCTGTTTACTTTTGTTTCCCGCTAAAAGGATACAGGCTGTTAGGATCATCATAATCATCATTTTCACTTATTTTCCATCTCCCACACATTTGCCACTGATGACGTCACCTGCATATTGCTCCAGTGATGGAGTGAATCCATGCTGTAACCAGTCAAAGTTTTAAGCCAAGTATATCTATACATTGTTACACTCCGAGCTATGTAAAGACAAAATTATCTCTCTCTCTCAACAGGGCAGGTGATACCTCACAAGGAATCAGCTATTTTGAGTTTTAATGTTATAGTCTGATAACCAACACAGTGCGAAGTAGTTTGGATGAGCGGTTGGTCGATAACATTGAGAAAGCAGTAATAGTGGCCAAGCAATCAACCCCTTTTAAATAGGCACCTTTTAAGCAGGCGCTACACTTGCCTAAGTATAATTCAAAGAATTACTCAGTGTCAGTGTGTGTGTGTGTCTGACTGTTCTCATATCTTGACAACCATACATCTGATCCAAACTCTGCAGCTGTATTGCTGGGTCCCCAAGGAAGTGCAGTGTCAAGTTTGATGTAGATCAGATAAACCGTGGCCGTTTTTGTTGTCTGGGTTCCTCATCCTGTAGGTAGACCTTCTCTTGGCAACATCAACTAAGCAAATGCATGATGTCATGTGATGATGTCACATTACGATATGAGCCATACAGATACTTGCAGTTACTTGAACTGTTCATTTTTCTGTCTTTCACAATAACAATTCGTTAACTAAAATTGGTCAAATCTATAGTGTTTGCAAATGTTACTTTTTACATATGTTTAGTCTTGTTTTTGTTGTGAAAAGTGGCTGGCACTATATCTTTTTCATGATCATAATAATAACATTACTACTAATACTACTACCAAGAATAAGACTAAGAAGAATGGCTCGCCTGTGCGCTGTCAGCCCGAGCTGGCACATGACAGTTCAGAAGTTCTGATAACAAGCAGCAGTGCTCTTATATAATGAAGAGAGCAGAGGCTTTGATTCTGTCCACAGAGCCAGTCGCCTGGGGTGAGCAAAGAGAAGCAGGCCAGAGAGCAGGGAAGGTTGTAAAACAGAGCAGAGGAGAAAAACAACAACCAGCCCTCTGTGACTCTGCTGTCACTGAGGCCTAACCAAACAAGAGAGTACAACAGCTGCGCATCAAGTTACTGCTTGTAATTTTTATGTTGTTGGAATGTCATAATAACATTCACCTACTCATACTTCCTGTACTCATAACCCTTTTCCACCGAGCTGGTTCCAGTGGTAGTTTGGAGCCAGTGCCTGACAGCACCAGTTCTTTGTGTTTCCATCGCGTAGGCATCGGCTCCAGGTGCTAAAAACTGGTGCTTAGCAAGCACCAACTCTTTGCTGGGCCAGAGCTGGGGGCAACGATCAGCGGTGGAAAGGGACACACATCAGTAATTTGTGTCCTTTTTCGCCAGGACGTCCGTGGTCAACATGTGCCTGATGCCTGGGCACATCCACGATCGCACTACTGGTGGGACACAATTGTACCGGATTTCAGCGTGTAACAGTTTGTGCAAAACTTCCGTGTCCCAGGAGTCATTCCCATACATCTGCGACTGGACCAGGGACATCCTGTCGAAAAAGGACACAAATTGCCGCTTGTGTGTCCCTTTTCACCGCTGATCGTTGGTCACGATAACCCCACCCCCAGCCCCTGATGTACTCGGTGCTTAGCTCTGGCCCAGCGAAGAGTTGGTGCTTGCTAAGCACCAGTTTTTAGCATCTGGAGCTGGTGCTTACGCAGTGGAAACATAAAGAACTGGTGCTAAGTCAGGCTCTGGCTCTGAACTACCACTGGAACCAGCTAACTCATTCGGTTCAGTTTGTTCTTGCAAACTATTTGTTCTTTTGAACAGATCATTTACAAACAACCCAACACCACTGTACTCTATTACTGTTGGACGCATTTGTAAGAGTTGCTTTCTCCATGAAATTTCTGAAATCACTTCCACATAGGCTTACCAAAAAGCAACTGATCCAAGACATAAAGCGTATCCTTCCTGTGTCTTCATCCAAAACAAAATTCACAAATCATTAATGGATGAATACACTTATATTGTTTGCTGGTTTGTTGTCTTTTTCCTTGTTTCTGAATATGCACAACAAGTACACAAACCAACTTGTAGCTTTACGTTGTCTGTCTTCAGGGGGTCCAGTAATTGTGCTGCACCGGTGTACACTAACACACACACAGAACACAGAACTAAGTGATGTTTACAACTGTTTCTTTTCCTCTCTCTCTCTCTCTCTCTCTCTCTCTCTCTCTCTCTGTGTGTGTGTGTGTGGCTTTGCTTTGAGTGTGAAAGTGCAAGCCTGAATGAGGCTTTTCTCCCCACTGCTGTTTCTGCTTGGAAATCTGCTTGTTCCACTCCAAGCGTGAGTAGACAAAATGACGCAAAAGAATGTCACTGAACCGCTTTTCATTTTCTGCTGTGACTCACACTTTGGAAAGCCTTGAAAGTGAATGTGTCTGATGAGAAGAGACAGCGAGGAAGAGGGAAGCAGAGCATGGGCACCATTTCTTGTGTGTTTGAGAGTGAAAGCTCTTCTTCTTCTTGCCAAGTAGTATTCAGAGCTCCAGCCAGAAGCTCCTCAGGCTGCTGCTTGATATAATCAATCAAAAATCAGGCTCTCTTACTCGCAGATGGTAAACCAGATCGGTACAGCACATTAGAAACTTTACTTAGACTGCACAAACACATGTAGTTTCACTTGTAGTAGTAATGGTAGTTCAGACCAGAGACACACCAACACAGTGATTTTACTATAAAGTAATGTGTGAGATTAACCAGTCAATGAGGCCATGATAGGATTCACTATTTTCATACATGATTATATTTCTTATACATTTGAATTAATTCAATTTACTATACTATATATGTAAGTTACGTGAATTATTGCATGATGTTTGAAAGCGCTAGATTTTCTCAGATGTCAGTCATCAGATTCTCTATCTAGTAAAAAAAGGTCTATGTGAACACTTATAATGCTTTATGTGTAATGTCCAGAGTAACCAGGACATGATATCCAGAAGTGGTTTAGCTTATCTGCATAGTTCCCAGCATACATCAAACTCTCTAAGAGAGTTCATCATCTTACAAGGTTACAATTTCATTTAGCAGACGCTTTTATCCAAAGCGACATACATAGGTAGGTAGGCGGGGCAGCATTAAGGACCTTGCCTAAGGGTCCTCACTGGATACCTGCACCCTGACTGGGATTTGAACCACCGATCTCCCATGCCCAGGTCTGGGGTGTTAGTCACTGAGCTATCCAGCTGCTCATCAAATACAGTATATTATTGGAAAGTCTATGTACAGTAGTCAGCCTCATGTTCTACTGTAGAGTACTGTAATCAATTATACAGTAAATAGCTGTTTTAAGTAAATTCCAATTGTAGTATTTTACTCTAACCTCACATGAACATTTGTCACCAATGGTAAATATGCCAGGTTGAAATATACCAGAATTCTCCTTTAAGTACACAATTTCCAGCAGTTACCTTTTCCTCATTCTCACATTTGATATATTCTGTGACAAGATTGTGCTAAAGATGTTTAAAACTAACAGGTCGTGATGTTTGTGGGCCATCAGGATGTCCTGTACTTTGCAGAGGAGTCTTTAATAGTGCTTCTTTCGTTCCAATGACTGACTCACTGTGCATTAACTGTCACATAATACACACAGAGTGCCCCATTTTACTGGGCAGCCAGCCCAGCAAAGTACAGTTTGTTTAGCTTTCACAGTGTGAAATATTATTGCACACACAGAGAACTGCACTACAGCAATACAGTCAGTGCCTTTACTCCAAGATGTAAGTAATAATGGATGACTGTTCAGTGTTCCCGCTAGACTGTGCTTTGTTCCAGTTAGTCCTGTACTTGTGCTGTGAGTGTTAATCCGGCGGTCTGTCCTGTGCTTGGAGAGCTTGTGTACACAACTGGTCACACTCTCTGACTGCAGACCTTTCTGCTTAAGAGCCCTCATTTGTGAGCATGCAAGTGTGTGTTTCTGTGTGTGTGTGTGGAGTGTAGCATTAGTATTCAGCCTGGAGAACCTCAGGGAAGCTCCAGTCGGGCCCTTTGTTGTCGCTCCATGAAGGGGTCTTAGGGGGTCTGGGCCGTGTGTGTGACTGGTGCCATGAGAGGTTTCGAAAGGGACACAAATAGTTGCCATGAGTCCCGACATGCTGCAAATTCCTCCGTAACACTCAAACCTCAAAAGGGATCTTAACATGATTTCAGCCTGGTTGTTGTTTCAGGCTCTCTGGCAGTTGGTAGGTGAACATCATTAATATTCCTTTGGAGTGTTGCGGTGTGCTGTCAGTGTGTGTGTGTGTAGCTGGGTGGAGATACACAGTCGTATGAAGACTGGCTGTGGACTGCTTAATCCCCAGAAGTCTTTGGGTTTGTGGATGTTGTTTCAAAGCCGCTAACAGATAACCATCTAAAAAGCTAGCATACTAATCTTCAGATAGAACACATTGATTTTAAATAGGGGTTGCTTAATCAGGTTTTTCACAGTCAAATGTTGACCTCAGTGAACTCAACTGCATGCTGCTAGTAGCCAGTGTTTGTGTATGTTTTTGTGCAGGTGGCCTCCAGTTTTTTGGGTGTATTTCCTTTGCTGAGGGCCATTTCCACAGATACAAGTGAGCACAACTTCCTGGTTTCCTGTTTAGATGACCTGCAGGCTGTGATAGGCTTTTATCCAATCAGTTGCTTCCTTTTCTTTGCAGCATCTTAGAGTTGGATTTTTAAAGTGTTCACCACCCATCCTTTATTTCGGCGTCACTATCTTCATCATCCAGTAAGACTGTTTTTAAAAGAACTGAAAGGACTGAAGCAGATCTTAACCTTGAATACAGGCTCTGCAGCACATCTCTGAAAGATTTTGCTTCTGAAATGAAATTTACCGATTTTAATTTTCCTTCCCCATTAGCCGTACACGGTAGATCACAGTTACTTGCAGTCTTACTTCTAACACGCCTGTGTATCCCAATAAATTATGCAAAATAACAGATTTAAACTAATATAAACTCACAGATGGAGACTCAAACTGTACACCCTGGAGCCACTCAGACCATGAGCTGATTACTCATTTAGTGAATTTACATCTTGATTTATTGTTTCTGTTCTTACAGATAAAAACTCCTTGGTTTCTTACAGTATGTAATAATCTGAATGTGTAGTTTTATAATGCGGGGGATTACATTTGTGTCTTCCTGACATGCTGCGATGGTTAAGTGTGTCATTCACTGTGTTTCTGATCAATTATGATCAGCTTACATGACATACAATTGCTCCAGGCACTATTCTTTTTTCACTCGATAGTGTCGACCCAGTTACATGTATTCACACACAGAGACATGCACATGACTGCAACGTAACACACTCTCCTGCTGTCGTCTTCACTCTGCAAATCCCACTTTATCTTTTCATCTTTCACAGTTTTTCCATTACAGGACTCGGCTTGCAGTAATTAGCTCTTTCCTCAGCAGCGCTGGCAAACAATAATGACCATCCCAGGTCTCTTTGTGCATTTACAACCCATCCTGCAATTGAACTCCCCAGTGCACATGCAGTAATTGGGTTACTGTCCCAATTTTCTCTGACCGGTTTCTCTTCATCATATGGCTCAGAGTTATTTGCAGCCTGGGAACTCACCAAGAACTTGTGATTTGTCATTTCAAACAGGCACACTTAAAAGAAAATAGAGTATTATTATAGTGTGTTTTTTTGTATTCTAGTCAGCACTGAATTCACCGTAAAGGCTTGTCAGGCTCTGACCGGACACCCAGCTGTTAATGGGCACACACTGGCTTTTTCAGGGCTTCCTTTCTCTCAGATTAGGATAACCTCTCTGACCTCTGGACCACCCTGCTGTTCTCCATATGCTCTCCCAATTTCCATTGGATTTTAAAAGATTAAAAATAGCACGGACATCAAACCTAAACTTAAAAGACGGATGGTTTGTAGTTTGTTTTGGTCCCAGAGGAGTCCCATAAAACTGTCCTTTACTTTGAAGTACGTTTCATTTTTCTTTTTTTGCACAATGACATTTAGAGAAGACAAGAGCAGCCCTTGTGCTTTCTGTGGCCAGACAGAGTCCCTCCATTTGTACAACATGTGGCTCAGCTTCTTGTCATCAAAACAAGGTCAAGATTTCACAGTGGAGAGGATGAAAGAAGCTAATTAGAGCAAATATAATACCCAGAGAAGAGGTAATATATCATTCTGTCAAATGCTGCCCTAAAACTGTTTGATCGCTTCTCTTTTGGCTTTTAAAAATGAATCTTTATAGTCCTAATCGCTAAAATCCATTCTCACATGGGTACGTCATTCGTAGCACTGGCCGCTGACACAATATCGCTAATAGCTCTTGTAAATTTGAGGAAAGTGTTTCCACTTCAGCTGCATCTTGATGTAGCGTTTGTGAGCAGAGAAAGTGAACCGTGACTCAGGTCATCTCTAGTTTCTGGGAGCCTGATCCTATGACCCAACACTCACACACAACACCAGGAGACATGAATAACCTCAGAGTGACCCTTAGATGTAAAGATTTGGTTTCTGTTAGGGGGTCTACACATTCATTTCAGCTTTGAAGCTACACATAGATAGTTTATGCTCGGGTTTGCCTTTTAACCTCATAATGACGAATATTAGGTTTCTCCCATCCATGTTGTCTGTGAAGGTTCTCAGTCATCCAGGTCATGATTATCCTCGTAGTTTCAATCGTAGCATCTGGACTTGGTTGAGTTTGTTGAAGACGTTTCATCCAAGAGGCTTCATCAGTTCTAAACTGACTGGTTGGGAGTTCCAGATTTTATACTCTTCAGGAGCCATTAACACTATTGAAGTTCCAGTCTGCTGGGTGAGTGTTTCCCCTCCCTCATTATGTGAGTCGTTAGGTCATTCCCTCTCACAACGGGGTTCGGACCTAACGACCCTCATTGGCACCTTTCACACCTGGCCACAAAGGTCCCTAACAAGCCCCATTGTGAGAGGGAATTACCTAACGACTCGCATAATGAGGGAGGAGCAACACTCACCCAGCAGACTGGAGCTTCAATAGTGTTAATGGCTCCTGAAGAGTATAAAATCTGGAACTCCCAACCAGTCAGTTTAGAACTGATGAAGCCTCTTGGATGAGGTGAAACGTCTTCAACACACTCAAGCAAGTCCAGATGCTACGATTGAAACTACGAGGAATCCCATGCATGTGTAACTTTGTCTAGGTGCCTCTGATACAGCATGTAATTTATCCTCTAAAAGCATCCATAATGAAATACTGAGGTTTAGGAGCTTTAGGACAGGATGAGGCAGCAGATTGTATTCCATTTACTTTTTATTAAAAGGTGAATACAACCAGTAAATCAGAGACTGAGTTAGTCCCATACCGATGATGACAGAAGAAAATACCACCATCCTCTTATCACCCCCTCCCACTTCTTTAGTCATCAGCTCTTCATCATCGCCTCTCTGCCGGCCTCTTTCTCCCTGTCTCCTCAGGTTTTTTTTTTTACAGGAGCTGTAGGTTAAAGGGAAAGTGAGCAAGCGGCATGCATCGGTAAAAGAGAGGGCTCGGTCTTCCACAGGAAGGGAGGAGGAGGCACAGGGTGGATGTTTTTGGCCTGTATGTGTGAGTGTATGAGGGCTCGCACAGAAGGGGTCTTTGTGGATGAGGGCATCTGGAGAAACATGCACACTCTTAGCTCATGACATCACAGCTTACCGTGCAGCCGGCAGGAATGTTACTGAGAAAGGAGAGGCTTTGTGGAGGAGAGGAAAGAGACGGGGAGGGGAGGAAAAGGAGGAGAAGAAGAGGAGGAAAAGGCTTGGCCAGGGAAAAGTCCGGCACTCCCACTATCTGGAACAGGACGGACCAAGGCTGGACTGAGCTAAATAGGAAAACGGGTAAAGTTTGTGAAAGGAAGATACACGAGTAGTAGAAATTATTGTAGTGTTACAAAACGGAAGAAAGCTTGCTGTTGACTGTTACGCCATGGATCTGCAGATATCGCTCAAATAGATAAATCTACTGGTATTTGTAAGAGCATCAGGTGAGTAAGAAGTCTGTTTGTGAAGATGTAGGACAGTTTTGTTTGGTAGTTTGTGGTATTTTTTAAAACAGATTACATTTTGGTTTTTTGTGAAAAGAGAAAAAAATATTACAGGACAAATGAAATAGATAAAAAATGTAAAGGCTTTTAAACGTTTGTCTTGAATATTTTTCACTCAATACGCTGTGAGAGCTAAAAATCCCCTAAAATATCAGCTGGAGAGGGCTAACGAGAACTTGAGTACTGTAGCAGAAAAGGAGGAAGTGTCAGAAGGAAACCAGTCCAAAGACTCACACCCAGACAGATTTTTTGTGGATTAAGTATCGATGTCAAAGTTGAAATACTGTCGCTGTGCTTGTCCAGATGTTACGACATGATCTGTGCTCTTTGGCCAACTGATTCCTCTGCTCTGGCCTGAGGTTACCCCAGCTGTTAGCTTCCTCGCCCAGCACACCTGTCTGTCTCCAACTGAGTATCAGCTAAACCACTCAGTATGTTAGTAATGTACTAATACTGTACTTAATATTTCCTAAAGTGTCTTGAGGGGAGGCTGATTGAAACCATGAACAAGAACTGGGCAGCACAGTTTGGCCTGGGTTCACAATCCAGGCTGTTTGGATATTAGAACACCAGGCTAAACCAGCAGCAGGCTCCTGTTACTATACAGGATCATATTTAGCCAGGAAACAGAGCCGGGAACACTGACTGCGCTGGGTTACACAGGAGCTTAGTGTGTGTGTGTGTGTGTGTGTGTGTGTGTGTGTGTGTGTGAATGCACAACATCCAGACTTTCATTTTATACTTGCCATGTGTTTTGGCTGACGCGTGTGCTCTAAGAGAGGACTATGACGTGATATCAAAGTCATGGAAAATGTGTTTGTGTGGGAGGTAGAGAGAAACCGAAACATACAGCCCATGAGACACCAAGATTGTGGTTTGATTTCCAGTCAGGAAGTATTTTGGGTGTATTCTCATATCGGTGAGTGTGTTCCAGCGTACAAACCCCCCCACTGGAGCGTCTCAGCGGCGCGCAGCTGAGTTGCGTGTGCTCGGACCGTGGTGTTTATGTGTGTGTGTTTGCGATTTTTGTGCATCGCAGCCAGAGCGTAAGCATTTCCAGATGTGATGGATGGCAACAGGCGGAGAATGAGACAGCATTTAGATGGAACATAAGGCTGTAATGCTGCGCTGACTCACATAGACGCATGATTGTGTTAACGTGGTTGCTATATATGACTGTCCACTGAACTCACTGAGTCCCACACCTTATAATATTAACCACAACACTCCCATGTAACCAGGGCCTCTGGATGAGTGCATTTTAAGTCATTAACCCTTTAAGTCCTAGTGTGTCATCGGCGACACGTTTAGGTAGGGCTGGGCGATATATCGATATTAAAATTATATCGATATATTTTTTAAATGCGATATGGAATTAGACTATATCGTATATATCGATATAGTTCAAATTTGCGCTGTGATCCTTGCTCTGCTGCGCTGCTGACCCGGAGCTCTCTGCACTGCTCCGCCCACAAACTGCAGTAGAAGAGTGTGTGATGCTGTGCGCTGCAGAAGCCCCAGCCGCAAGTCATCCACAAC
>OMNN01024172.1:0-18102 GCA_900302755.1 Chromis chromis
CCCTCATGCAAATGGAAATCCCAAATGTCACTGGCCTACCCCTGCAGGAAAATGCACCCCACCACATGGCAAGAACATCAAAAAATCTGGAACATCTTGAGGAACATGACAATGGCCCAAGATGTTGATTTGACCTCCAAACTTCCTAGACCCCATTCTGATCAAGCATCAACAGGATGCAGTGGAACAAGTTTGATTGACAGAGGCCCCACTGCACAAGCCAGAGTACCCAAAGGATCCACTGCCAACTTCCTGGTGCCAGACCCTGAGAGGTCCTCCTGTCCATGTCCAAAGGCATTTTTGACCACATAAGGGGGACCAACACAATATTAGGCAGGTGGTCATAATGTTATGCCCGATCGGTGTATATACATCCATTAATCCGACCCAAATATTAAACTGTTAAAGTTAACCATGCCTTAATTATAGTTTAGTTGCCATAACCAAGCATTTTACTAACCTTAAATATATTGTAGATGCCATTTGCAGATTATGTTGATAGTGAGACTTATATAAAGTTTATCATTGGATGTAAAATCTAATGCCAGTGTATGTGATCTGGGGTTTCACAGATCATTGTTCATTTCTGGTCATAGGGTTGGAAAACACACATAAAACACACATAAAGCACACATATAGGCAAATGCATAGACCATTTTGCTCACAATGCTTCATTTGTTACTTAAATGTTCAACATTTTCTTTTTCTTTTTCTTATTTTTTAAGGTATGCAGTTTTTATTGGCATATTTTGGCAGCAAACTAAACACATTAGTAGTTAAGTAAACGTTAACTTAATAATAAACATGAAAAGATTATTTTACACTTTATCTCATATTATTCATGGAACACTTTGCTTTAGAAAGATACAGATATTGATGTCAAACTCTTCCTATTTTATGTGACTGTCAAAGCAAAGTGCTGAACTGATGACATGTTCTACGACTGACATGACTAAACTTACTATCTTTGCATCCTCTGACAAAAGTAGGAGTAGAATCTCTGCAGTGTAAGATATTTGTGAATGAAACATTACCACAACAGGCAATTTGCATATAAGAGTGCAGAACAGGAAGTTTTATGTGGTAAATTTGGAGACGCTGATTATGCAAATGATGTGATGTGTCAAACGCAAAACTCCTCACGAACAGGTGGTTTTCATCAAGCTGAGCAAGCCTCACAGAGAAAGTGTTTCCAGACATGAATACAAAAAAATGTCTCGCATGAAACCAATTGTCCAGCATCTGCTCAAATTTTGAGTTACAAGCTTGTATTAATCAGAATCAGAATCAGCTTTATTGGCCAAGTTTGTACACACAAACAAGGAATTTGACTCCGGTGTATCTTTGCTCTCTATGTACAAAAAAAAAAACACAAAACAAAAAACTAAGTCCTAAAAATAAGGTAAAAGAATAATAATATAAATATAAACATAAACATCATTGAATAGCAGTATTTACAGTGTGTGTGCAAAGTGACAGGGTTATTGAGGTAGTGTGGTACAAGTAGTGAAAATATGCATAAGTGTGAGTTATTGCACAGTGGTTCCTGAGTCTCTGTGAGTAGTGAAGGTTCAGGGTAACGGCCTGGGGGAAGAAACTGTCTCTGTGTCTTAAAGGTCATTTTCTTTCTCGATCCAGCAACATAAATAAAACAGCAATATTGTTACACACGGCAGTATTTAACCACAGGAACCAGACAAAATTGTTGTGTCTGAGCATGGAAAAAAGTGACACTGATTGCTTCGGGTTGTTTTACAGTTCGAGCATCTCAGATATGATTACACAGAATTTGGACAGGGTGTGTCATATCGCGTCTTCTCAGGCTGGCACTGTTTTGATTGTTGGTTAGAGGTGTGGGGTGTGATGCTTAGATTTTTGTGGGGGTGGTAATCTAGCTTTTCCTGAAAAGCCTAACAAGTGTGCCACTGTCATTCTCTCTCCTTTGCATTCCTACTATGTACAGTAATCGCCCTGAGGGTTTCTCACATGGCACTAAACTCTTTACCTCATCAGAGCTGGAAACACCCTGGAATCTCCTCGGTGTCAATACTGTACAAATTACTGTAAATTTACACATTGGATGGCCCTCATTATTATTAATATTGTTGTTGAATTGACATTATTAGCAGTAATGTTGCTTAATAGACAGTGTCTCTTGTTGCCCTGTCTGTTACTTTCTGACCAAATCTAATGGTTTGCCATAAACCACTTTGCAATGGTGTGCATGTGACATTTCCATTTACATAAGGGAACACAGCTTTTCACTAGTCAGGTTGTGTTTGGACCTGTGTGTGTGTTTATGTGTGTGTGAAGGTATATGCAGGAGTGTACATGTTGACCCACTTTAACTCTTTAAAGACTCTCTATAGGGTTTTTTTTAAGGAGTAAAGCCAAAACAGCTGCTGCTTTGTTCCTCTCCCAGGTGTCTCTTTTAACTCACCCCTCGCAACTCGCTCTGCCTCCCCACCTGTCTCCCCTCTCCTCTTCGGCTCGTCATCCTTTACAATTCAGCCAACGCCCCTCCTCCTGTTATCCAACTCACCCTGACTCCTCATTACTCTCTTCAACCGTAATGTCTTAGCCACTTAGCCAAGTTTTGGCCATTTCTATGAATACAAACATCTTATTTAATAAATCTGAAAACCTAAATTCTTTGCCCGTCTTACATTGTGATGTATATTGTGGAGCTTTTTCAGGTGTGGGTCCATGAGATTTGGGGGTTTTCAGTATCCCCAATCATACAGTATGTAATCATATCATAATTACACGAGATTACTGTAGTGTTTGGATAAATGGTTCACACAATACTGTCATAACTCATAAAACACTAATTCAAATGAGAAATTTAAAGGAAATCGTCAAATGTAATCATTTCCAAATGTAGGCTATAAAGGCTTTTATTGTTAATATATTTAATGATCTAAAAAATACTTTCTTATATCTTTAGGAAATTATTCATAACACTGTTATTACTGGTATACACACTATGCTAAATATTGTTAAGGATGTGCCATGCAATGTGAATAAAAGGCTACGTACCCGTGACACATTTAAGTTGTTGTATCAGAATGCAGCTTGTCTACAGCCTTTTTAAAAAACAGTTAATTCCATGTTTATGTCAGTATTCATGAGACAACAATGTAAGTCTTCTACATACTCTGCCAACTTGCTCACCAGAAACATTTATGAATCTAAATTAAATCCAAATTTTACACTTGCACAGTCATCCGGCAGCCGAAACTGATAAGCGTGTCGGAGACAACGCCTATTCTGTGCAATCAGCTACAGCGTACGGGAGTAGAAAATGAGCAGCATTAGAGAGCGAGAGGCAATGTAAGTGAGATAAACCTTGAGAACAAAACAAATTGCTTCATGAGCCATTAAAGGAAGTCTTGTTCACACATGGAATAAGTAACTCTGCGGTCTGCATCAAGCTGTTGAAGTCATGGCTTTAGTCATTCAGGCACAGAATATTTACAGAAAGAGTCAAAGTGATATTTAGCATCTGGTATGCAAAAAAAAAAAAAAAAGCTGTATGAATGCTGGAAAACTGGTGAGTTAAAAAGTTTAATGAAATGAAGGGAAAAGAGTGTTTTCAGATTTATTGTTTCCCAACAGGCTGCATCACTTTTGGATTTTTACATTTATTTTGCTGTTTTATTAGTGACTGTATTGGGGGTGAGGTATACACATTTGCAGATTTCTCAAGTGGCTCTCATAATTAATTTATTACATAGAATTCTGATGCGTATTTCATAATGTGCAACTGCACTCCTATTCGCTATTGTACCTTATGAAAAAAAAGTTTGCTTTATTTTATTAAAGGTTCTTGCCTGTTTTGAAAAGGTGATTAAAAGATTATTTGAAAAAATGATCTGACTTGAGAGGAATCTCTCTTGCAACACTGACTTGGTTTATTCAGTGTGTTTTAAATTTTTTTTTTTTAGCAAAAGAGATCATGACAAATTTATCAAAGTGAACCTAATCGGGCAAACAAGGTGTGCATTATTTAAATTCTGTTTGTATTTAACTTTCATCTGTCTTCGTTCAGTTCCGTGTTTGATGGAAATACCAGGAATGATCTTGTGTCTTGACTTTTAAAATTGACCCACTAAAAGTGGCTTAAGTGCTTTATTCAGCTGCCCTCTTTACCAACTTGTGTTGGATATTGAAGACGTTTAGCATTGATATATTGATATATTATCACATGTTAACTTGTTAGCAAACAGATGCTAATATGTACAAATACAGAACAACATTATCATTCATTTGGAGTTGTGTTTGTGTCCACCTATTTAGGATAAGTCCAAATAGCTCCTTTCTGGTCTCCACAGACTCCTGAATGAAATATCTGACATTACCTACTGTTGCTCCACTTTTTTCGTGAGCTAATTGCTTAGATTGACTCTCTGCCATTTGGTGCTTGACAGGTCGTGGGTAGTGGGTTTTTGGATCTCTTTGGAAATTAAGCTGGTAATCACACGGATGCATTGGTTAGCACTATCTCCCCTAGTCCAAGGACATGCATGGTAGGTTAACTGGCCATAGCTGGGTTAGAGTTAAAGGTGTATAAACATGAATGGTCGTCTGTTTGTGTTAGCCCAGTGATGGACTAGCAACCCGTCCAGGGTGTATCACATCCCTCGTCCAATGCCAGCTGGGATAGTCACCAGCCCCTGCAAACCTCTACAGCATAAAGCAGGTGAAGTTAATGGATGCATGAAAATGAAACTGACAAGACACATGAGACTGAACCACAAGCTGAGATGGTAAAACCATAGCAAGGAGCTGAAACTGCTGTGTCAAGCGTTAGTTCTGTGTGTGTGTGTGTGTGTGTGCGTGTGTGCGTGTGTGCGTGTGTGCGTGTGTGCGTGTGTGCGTGTGTGCGTGTGTGTGTGTGTGTGTGTGTGTGTTTTCTTTTACTTCAAATTATCCTTTTGCATTTCATTGTAAAAACAAAACTTGTGATGACAGCAGCTCAACAATAATGATCTGAAACAGGCTGCATGGAATATTCCATTTTAAAATTCTGTGCTTACTGTAGGCATGAGCTAAATCTCCAGACAGGACGGGCCATATGATGCAACAGACGAAATATGTTGTGACATGAATACAGATATCTGCAGTGTGTAATTTTAAGGACTGTTAATGTTTATGTCGAAGCATTGTTTTTACTTTGTATGTGTCAGCAACAGCACTAAAGAACCTGTTTGCGTGCTCAGACTAAAGACATGAAGTGTCACTGACCGCAAATGTGGGGTGAAAGTGACTGGGAAGAATTCTTGGGGAAGCAATTATTAAGTGCGGTGTGACGTGTATAGGATGTGAGTCACAGAAGTTTCACATTTGGTGGAAGGAGACAGTTTTTGAGACATTGTGGCTCATATCCATGGAATTTGTCTAAAAACGTGACAATGGTTTTCTTAAAAAAAAAAAAAAAAACAGGAGTTTGCGGGAAAAGTTGATGGAAATTGGATTCTGTCAAAAAACTATGAGTGTTGGGCATGACTGGGAGATTGCTGTTGGAAAGCTGAACCACAAAACAGATTTTAAAATGTGGATCAGGACAGGAGCCAACTGATTTCCTGTTCATAGCTGGTTCCTGGGTTGTTTTATTTCACATTTCTTCCACATGGGAGATCTACTGTATGCAGCTCCATGCATTCTGAGTCAGCTCCCAGATTTCTGTGACTTTATTAAAACCATCACCAACTCCTGTCTTTGATAGTTTGTATTAAACTCAATGAGAAATATCCTGTATGCACTTTGGGAAGGATGTCCAACCGCAGCAGTGCGTTTTGAAGCCGACATCTAAGTCAACATGTCTATGAGTTGCGAGCTGTGAAGGAACAGACCCTGAGGCCGGGGTTCCATTACAGGACACAATGCCCTCTGTGTGTGGGAAACAACCAGCCACTAAAGAAGCCTATGGAGACCGTGAATGTATAGTCACGGAATTACAATAATGCTAACAAAATGACTTCAATTTTCCAGCTCAGGCACGACAGTTGTAACAGGAAATCCACACTTTTTCCTGTTTCATTTATATTTCCAAATTAAAAAACATTTATCAAGAACATTAAGAATGAAGATTTGTTTTCTGTGTCTGGTGAATGCATCTTTATTTCCTAGAAAACAAAAGAAACCTGCAGCAGAAAAAATTGGAATTAAGAGGATGGGAATGTATATGTATTAAATCATTGACAATATCTGAGAGTTTAAAATTGCTCGGCTGTGAGAGTCAGGAAGCCAATAACAGTGTCCGTCTCTACAGCGGGAGGCACAACAGCGTATGATCTTAAGATAGGCTCTCATCCCTTGACTTTGGCACAGACCCAGATTTGAAATTAGGACAAGATGTTGGTAGATTTAACATTTTGCCAAAATCGCTGGGAATGGGTTTCAGTAGCAGTGGGGCATGTCGCAAAAACAATGGTGAGAGAGGCTAAAGGTTAATACACTTACTTACCCAGGACGCAGAACCACAGCAACAGACACAGAGACACATAAACACACACAGGGACTTTGGGTTTAATGAAGTGCTCGGTTTCCACTGAGAGGAGATTAAGGCTGTAGAGGAAACTGTGGGAACAACTGGAAAGCCATTCAGTTTGTGAAAACCTTCTTGATAATGTGCCGCAAAGGATGTTCACTTTGATTTTTTTTTATGTTCAGGTGAGCTTCACTGTCGTTCTGATTCCATCTGTACATACTGTGCATGTTGCGTAGTCCTGCATGAGTGTGAGCCTGGCTGTTTGCTAGCCTGTGTACAGCGCAGTCCGTCCTTGGTGGGACAATAGCGGGATTCTGCATAGCGAGGCCGTGGGAGGAAGGGGACAGAAGAGTCAATGAGTGAAGAGGCTTCTGGGATGCGTCAGCACAAGGCCATGATGAGGGTGTAGGAGGACGAGCCCTGTAACTCAACAATGCACCGAGGAACAGCCATTCAGTTGCCTTGTGGGTCGACACGCACGCACACATACAACCATAGGTACACACAGTCAACAAAGGTGCAGGTGAAATTAAGCCATTCATCCTCCTTTCCCCTGACATATGGATAACTGGGACAGAAAACGTCAATCGGTGGCTGATTCTGTGGTGCAGGTTTTCACTGGCCATGAAGGAACAGAAAAAATTTATGCTATGGGAAATGTTACAAGAAACATCATTACTTTGTCTGACCAATGCTTATGTAAAAAAATAATTATGATCTAGAATGTATTATCTTCTAATGCCTATTAAGTCAGAGATAGGCTGAATTAAGGCAATCAAGAAGTGTAATAGTTGTTGGGTGCATGTTAATTCGTCCGTTTTGCTCTAAGCATATTTGTTGCAGTTTTTGTGTACCTGATAATTTCGTGCATAGAGTAGAAATAAAATAAAAAAATTTTGAAGGCCAAAGGAAATAAAGTAGTCTTTAACGTCAGCATGAATTATCTGGGAGGGCCACAGTCTTGACGTCACAAAAAATCCCCATCCATCTACTTTTTCAGCTGACAATACAATGCCTTTAAAAAGTATTCACGCTCCTTGAAAGTTTTCTCATTTGATTGCAATCATTTTCAACATTGAATCATGGTTAATATAATTTCTCTTTTTTGACAAGAATTTTCCCCCAAAAAAAGGTCCCTTCATGTCAAAGTGAAAACACATTTCTACAAAATAATGTCAGTTATTTAAAAGTCAGTCAAGTGAGCATTTAGTGGATGTACCTCTGGCCACAATTACAGCATTGAGCCTGTGTGGATAGGTCTCAGTCAGCCTTGCACATCTGGACACTGCAATTGTATTCCATTCTTCTTTGCAAAACTGTCTGTCGGGTTGCACAGGGATCATGAGTAAACAGCTCTTTTCAAGTCCAGCCACAAATTCTCAATTGGATTGAGGTCTGGGCTTTGACTCTGCCACTCCAGAGCATCAACCTTGTTGTCTTTAAACAATTTCTGTGTAGCTTTGACTGGATGCTTCAGGTCATTGTCTTGGTTGAAAACAAATATTTTCCCAAGTCGTAATTCTCTTGCAGACTGCATCAGGTTGTCCTCCAGGATTTCCTTATACTTTGTTGCATTCATTTTACTCTCTACCTTTACTTACAAAGGTACAAGCCTTCCAGGGCCTGCTGCCAAGAAGCATCCCCACATCATGATGCTGCCACCACCATGCTTTGTGGTGGGGATGGTGTGTTTGTGATGACATGCAGTGTTTATTGTCTAGTCTGGTGGCCACAAAGCTCAGCCTGACCTGACCTGATCTCACCTGATCAAAAACCTTCTTCTTTTGACTTCATGGTCTCCAACATGCCTTCTCGTGAGATTTAATATGAGCTTTTTTTTTCTTTTTACAGTGGCTTTCTTTGCCACTCTTTCATAAAGCATTGACTGGTGAAAAATAAAAAAATAAATGGTGGTCTTAGTGGTCTCCCTCACTGGTCTCTTTCTATGCATTTGCTATATTCTTTCTATACTGAATGATGGATTTAGCTGTACTTCAAGGGATACTCAGTGACTTGAAAATGTTCTTGTGTCCATGCGCTGTGCTTTTCAATAACCTTTTCACTGAGTTCGGAGTGATTTGTTTGTCTTCATGGTGAAGTTATAGCCAGGAGTACTGATTCACCGCTGACGGAAACCTTCCAGATAGTAACTTGAGACACATTCACTGCACTCAGATGATCTCCATTTCACTAATTGTTTGACTTCTACCACCAATTGGCTGCACCTGTGTTGAATTAGTTGAGTCATTTTAAAGGGGGTGAAAACTTATGCAATCACTTGTTTTACATTTTAGATTTTTAATGAATTGACACTACTTTGTAAAAAAAAAAAAAAAAAAAAAAAAAGATTGTTTTCACTTTTTGTTTTTCACAGGTTTTTTTTGTAAATTCTTGTCAAAACAGCATTTTTAAGTGTTAAAAAGCAATGAAAGAGGAAAACTTCCGAGGGTAGTGAATACTTTTTAGAATGCAATGTAGTTTCAGTGCTACAGTTCACTAAGAAGTCTATGAGTTACCAGAAAGTGTTACTGATAAATTAATCAAAGGCTTTTTAAATGCCTTAATCAACCTAAACACCCTAATCTGAAATCTCAGTGGCAGATATCTTAAAACATTGGCATATAAAATCAAAGCTACCTGCACACCTAGATATCACTTAGCATGTGAGAACCTTTTTGTACTGTTTGTAAACTGCCTCTTTAAGTCAGGTATGGCTTGTAACTAACCAACGCAGACATATGACGCTCAAGTTCAGAGAAGCATGACATCATTCTTGGAATGATTGAGATGAATGGGGACATATGCTTCACCTCGAACATGTGTCTGTTGTAGGAAAAGTGTGTCCCTGAACAGTGTCTTTGTGCCAGGGAGAAACCTGTCCAGCCACTTCCCTCACATATCAGTGAGATACATAATAAGCGTGGCTAAGGATTAGCCTATTGTTAAAAGCTTCGATCAAAACAGCAGAGGTATTTAGATTTGGATGCAGATGCACTACAAGGGTACCCTAGAGCTACATATCAGAAATAAAAATGTGCTCACGTATTGTTTTGAAAAATGCAAATAATAGTGATGATGCTGCATTGTACATAATGCAACTCAATAATTATGCACTGCATGGTAGTGCCAGAACAAGCTTGGAACTGGAATCTATAGAGCTGAAAATTGAAGACCACACAGAACAGTTGGATTGCGACTCATCCTAGATATTTTACCGCACACACACATGCACAAACACTGTTATAATGATGATTAATATCATATTTCACTGCATGATGCCCTGACGCAACCACAAAACAATCATTTTTCATGTCTATGGGAGGGGCAGGATATATGTATAATCACAAACACAGCAAATTTGTCAGTATTGAACACCTCTATTTCACTAATATTTGTTATAAATTAATGAAAAAAAGCACTGTTTAGACAAATTCAAATTTTAGGAAACTTGATCAAGAATGATGTTTTAAAATAACCTGCATTTATGTGTAAAACATGGTTAAACTCATGCATACACAGTCCCAGCCTCAACATGCCTGAAATATGAGGAAATCGGGGCACTCTTGACCTCCTCTCCACCCTCCCAGCCAAAGTCTTCACCCCTCCTCAGTATTTGTCACCCTTAACCAACCCCAGAGTGGGGTGCAGGGCCATAGTTTGCTGTCTGGGGTTTCCCCTTTCAGACTGAGTCTCGATAACAAGGGCCAAGTCAGTTTTGACAGTGACACAAGTTTTTTGCGTCTCAAAAAGAGCCATGCCACCTTTAGGGAAATGCCCACCAGGGTTTGAACTCAAAAGTAGGGGTCAAAATTCTTGAGCAGAGAGAGACCCTTCTCAAATTTTCACCTGTGTTATTTCTTTCAGGGCCCATTTGCAGCTAATAAAGTTTCCTCATTAACACCGAGACAGCATCGTTTTTTCTTCTGAAACCAAAGGAATTCCGATTTCCCAAGAGGAAGAGAAAGGGATGACACTGACACACAATCCGTCCTTTCTCTCATTTTTTCTCTCTTTCCCTCTCTCTGTCTGTCGGAGGAGATGGGTAGGATGTCTGTCTGCTCAGCGCCAGGGGCTCTGACAATGATACGGTTCAGGTCAGAGAGAAGCTGTGAAACAGAGAAACGCACAGAGCGAGAAAGAGGGTGAGAAGGCACGACCAAGAGATGGGAAAATAAAGATGCATAAACAAGAAAGGGGGAGAAGCGTCAGAAAGAAACTGTTGTGATACTGGAGCCTGGAGGCCCTGCTGAATGCAGGGTGTGGCTGACAGCTACCAGGGTGAGAGGATATCACAGTTGCATGGCTTCACTCCTCTGGTTGCTCTATTTCCCCTCTTATTCTCTCCATTTGCCATTGACAAGTAGCAGAGATGAATTCCTGTTTGCAACAGACCATCAAAGTTCTATTCTTGTGAGTCTGTGCTTTTCACTGGACTATACACATCTACTGTTTGAACTGCAGAAGCATGTGCGTATTTGCAATATCAACTTTTAGAAAATGGCAGCAATGCACAACATCTCTGAAATGGTCGATGAGTAACCAAGCTTGCCTTCATAATCATGTTGGTGGTTAACCGCATGTATTGGGACACATTGCACCACTTAGTCTATCTCCAAGGATATCTGTGCCAAGCGAGCAATGACTCAGGTGTTGGAACAACAACTCTAAGAAGCTATCACTGCAAAGGGCAAAGCCTGACCTTACAGGTGACGTCAAGTCTCACACGCACAGCAGCTGAGTCAAACAAAGTTGGTTCCCACTGTTTTATGCAAAAGAGACACACATGAATGAAACTATGAATGGAAGGTAAACATGAATGACAGTGGCTAGGTGTGCATTTACGAGCAGCATTGAGGGTTTTTTTGGTCACGGAAGCATAATGGAAAGGGTAGGCACTAGGACCTGCTGTGAGCCACACAGGAGGGAGGGAGCAGCTTTGGGACTCCTTTCACTAAACTTTTAGAACAATCCATTTCCCAAAGAGTGTGGGAGGCAGACAGACAGAAGTGGATGGCCCGAGACCTGGATTCACAGCTTTAAAAGCAGGAGCGGGATTTGGAGTGTGGGATAATTCTACCCCTGGTGTGGAGAGAGTGAGGTGGAATATAGCAGACTTTCTGTTGGAAGTTTTCACTCACTGGGGGAAGAGAGGGAGGATTATTACTAGAGTGGTGAGTTCTAACTTGTTCTTTAAAAACTAATTAATCATGCTGTAAATGTGTGGGGTTGGTGTGCCCATGTAGGTCAGAGAAAAGAAAAGTTTATCTTTAAAAAAAAAGTGTCTTAGTTTTTTTTTCATACCTGTCATTAAGTGAAAGTGGAGCCTGTGAATTGAGATTGGGCTCAGCAGCAGCCAGTTAGTCCTCTGTTGAGGGGAGAAAATTCCAGCTGACTACAACACACAGGAGGTACTGTAAAAAATTTAACAAGATAATGTGGCTAATGTTGGTGTTGCTGTGCTCCTCCACTGTTTGGAGTGAGGCACAGTAGATTTCCAGGTATATGCAGATGGAGAGAGTGAATGGAAGAGGACAGGGTGTAGAGAGAAAGAGAGAATAGAGGTGAGGATTAGGAAGGGAGAAAAAAAAGTGGGGGTTCTCCAAACTTCAATGGGAACCCGTTTACTGTCCAGAAAACTCCTGGGACATCAGGTTACCTTGTCTTTCTCTCTCTGTCTATCTCTCTCCCCCTCTTTTTCTATCTGTCTTTCTCTCCACTCATGTTACACAACCCTCAAAAGACTTGTAGATTCTGATGAGCTCCAATGTCCAACATGAAGTATGTTGCTGAGGTTATCCTTATGTCTGGGTGGGGCCTGGTGCTTTAAAGGAGTGCTACTGATCAGTTTTTTACTCTGATATGCATATTTGTAATTGTGCGAGTGTATGTGAGTTTGTGTGTGTGTGCAAGCAAGCGTGTGTGCTAAACACAGACCTCATGCTTGCCACTCCTACAAGGGAATTCCTTTCGGGCTTTGACAGGGGAGGAATGTCACTGCGAACCAATATTTACGCACACAAACAAACATTACACACCAAAGGCTCCAACAATGTCATATAGATATATGATCAGCCATGTTCATCCTGTTGTGTTAATCTGATCCTATGTAATCTAAAGAAAATGTAAAAAATCTTGATGTTGTTACCAAATGGTTGTGACAAGTCAGCTCATTTCTTTGGCAGAGAATAAGATAAGAAAATGTATCAATAAAGTTAAGTAAGCTGAAAGTAGAAGTAAGCGAGTAAAGTTTCTCTAGAGAAAAAGATGCTGCAGTATGCTCAAAATTTTAAAAAATGTGAAATTGTTAATGAGTTTCAGTTTTACTGCCGGTGTGCGCCCGAGGGGAGCGGACAGTGTTTTCCTCTGTGCTGCAATCTGGCTGTATATCTAACATGACATCTCAACAGGTCCTGTGCTTTGTCTTTGTGTCAATTCTGTCAATGCAGGATAATTCGGAGCACATTTCTTGAAAGCTCCACTGAAATTAAAAAACATATATTTTTGTTGCTTTGTATACATCAGCTTTGTAACCTTAAGATAAAAAAGAAACTAAAAAGTTGGCCCGTGTTTGCTTTCTTTCAACAACCAAGAGAAAATAAACTCATTGGCATCATTTTCTTGGCTAAACTCTAAAATTCCTGCACATCAAGACTGATTCTTTTTGTGTGGTTTATATCATTTTTTAAATACTGCTCCTATGCTTTACCCAAGTCTCTTCCTGGGCTTGTAATCTACATTTGAATCTGTATGTTTACAGTGTGTCATGACTGGCCTGTGGCCTTAACTGTCTGTTAGTCTCAGAATGAGGCTTATAGACCAAAGGGGCATTTGTGACATAGCTTCCCCCCTTTTGTTCAGTTTTAACTTCAAGAATAAATTTGAAACTCATTTTTACAAAATTTCTGGCCAGAAAAACTGATGATATCTGTAACATTGTTTGGAGCTTAAAGTTGAAATAGTCCTTGCTGATATATCCTTCAAACCCAGTAATGTACCCATCGCCAATGCTAAAAACAGCTTAAGCCATATGAACTAGTGTTCGTATGTGTATGGAGGGCAGATGGACAGTGCTGTTTTCCCCCGCAGACAAAGATGTCTGTGATTATTCATGACCCTCTCAGGTTTCCCTTTGAAGCTGAGTTACAGCTTTCCCTATGTTAGCACCAGTGTATTTGTATGTGCAATTCAGTATGTGTGTATTACAGTGTGCATGTGTGTGTGTGTGTGTGTGTGTGTGTGTGAAAGAAACAGAGAGAGAGAGAATAACAGTTTAATAACAGCAACTTTTAGTTTTAAGTTGCACAAAACGTAAAGATGTTGCTATGAAACAAATATTGAACTATTTTATTGGTAACTAGGAATGTAATAGTTTAAAACGACAAAACATGCAGTAAAAAATGTAAGAAATTAGGCTGTTTTTTATTTTGGATTATTTATTATAAAAACATAAAATGGTTTTCATAACATACTCCAGCTGTTTTTAAAGTTTCCTGCCACTATTTGTCATGAATATTAATAATATGTGTATCCCTTGCGGTTTTGTATGCAATATACGCATTTTGTTGTCACTTCAAAACTGTCACAAATGGTGCATGTTGTGTCTTAATAACCATATTTTAAGCTACATAAAAAATAACACTAACACTGGGCCAAACAACTTATTAATACTGGATGGAGCTAAGCTGGTGTTGTGTTAGCTGACCCCAGGGTTGTGAACTAGACAGTCATCCTACCAAAGGGTTATGTAGTTACAAGGAATGTTTTTAATTAAAAATGCTTTATTCGTTCCTGATTGATGCAGACTAAAGACAGCATACATTTAAAAAGAGGCATCATTTTTAGAGCACATTTACATACACAATTCTCTTATCCATGTATCTTGTCAGTTTAATAATAAACCACGCAGCAGTTGAATAATTCGTTCCCTTCTCATTGGATCTCAGGATTGTGTTACTTTGTTAAAGGGCTTCTGTATATGACCTGCAGATATTTATTTTCATAGCCATATGTGTTGATTAATTTACTGGTAAATTCTAATCCATGTCCACAAATTTTTAATTACAAATATTGGATTAATAAAGTTTTTTTTTTTTTTTTCAAAAAGGTCTAAGTAGTTAACACATTACTGTAATTATCATTACCAGTGGTATTTGTATTCAACTGCTGTTTAATTTCCCTCTGCAGAGAAGTGACATAAAGCCACCATCTCAGTAAAGCGTATAAATCTGTGAAATTTTACTCACTCAGATTATGGCAGGAAAAGAAGCCGCCCCTTAAACACATAAAGGATGGAATGATGTGAGCTGTCTAGACTGCATAATGTTGTAGAGGACACCTGGGAAGGGGAGAGGTTGTGGCAGCACACCTGGACTGTCAATTTAACTTCGGCTTTTTAACCTGAGGCCTAAAGTCGGCCACATCGAGTCTGAAAGTGACACTAAAATTATAAACACCGTCAAATAAACATGGTTCGTGATAATAACTAATTTCCTCATTGATAAACTCTTGTTGTCAAGCCCACCTGGTTGATTATTTTTATAATGAACATTGGAGTTGTCATTATAATACACACAGAAAACACAAATGCCCTGTAAACAGATAATAAGGGAGGATTATATTTGTTGTTCCTTGTTCATTATTACCTACAGTATAACATTTATATCCACATGAATAAATATTTATACCCAGATAAAGGATATATGGATCATTTTATCATTTAAATTTTATGTGTAATTATATTAATTGTAATAAACATCAGTTACAGTTCATGCAGAGCACTAATAGTTAAACTGTTGCTCCTTCAGCCACTTGCAGCCGAATATAGAACTGAAACTATGTGACTTAGTTTAATAGACATGTTCAATTACATAACTAACGTTGTTCAGGAGAAAGCCCTTGTTATTTTGGTAAAGATGCCATACCACCACACTTCAGTTAAGTACTGCTCAGTGTTACTAGACAATCTGAGACTGTGCCAGCTGGCAACAAAAATGATAATTAAAGGTTTGTTCACACAGACTGTCAATGTCTACGATTATATCTTATCAGACCACAAAAGCTTGAGGGAGAATGAACATGATGCAGTCAGATTCAGTGGTTAATACTCCAATTATTCATGGGTACTGTTTATACCAACCCCCGATGACGTGACCTATCATTCAAAAGGGTTATCTAAAGACCTGATCATCCTTCTTCGACACTTTTCCAAAAGCTTGACAGCATCATCTTCATCCTGTTTTTTCTTGCCTCCCTTGCCTCTCTTATATCAGCAGTTTTAGCAGCATTAACTGTCATACACTGTAGCTACAGAAAACAATGCCAGACACAAGAAAATTAATTTATTCAACATTTACTTACCATTTAAACCCACAGCGTTAAATGGTATCTTGGATATTGGAGGAATATTGTGTCTCAGTATCCTGTTGTAAGGCCGTATGTATGCCATAGCATATCAGTTAGTTATTATAGACGTTATTAACAAAATCTCGCTTGACAAAACAGATTAGCTTATTTTCTGTTATTTTACACTTTAAATTTAGGCAACTGACAATTTAAAGGTGCATGTTTTGCTTAAAATCAGTCCAACCTTAACTTAGATGACATAAAAGCAACACATGTGATTAAGCAAAATAATCTCCACGTCTCTGTGAGAAATAGTCGACGCTTAGAACAAAACTTCCCTTTGAGAAAAACGAGCAGAAGATAATTCATGGGTCAGAATGTAAACCCAGGACTCTGGTTATCTTCTGGGTCAACGCACAGAGTGGGGCAAGAACATCTGGTGTGAAGTGAACCAGCTGAAGGGTCAGTCTGGAATCAGTGGGAAAGGCAAAAGGTCAGAGTTCAGCCTCGGGGTTATACGTCTGTGCTCGCCGAGGAAAACGGGGATCTGGAGGTCACCGCAGGTCACAATCCTGAACCATAAGGCGCAGGAGCAGAGAGCACATAGCAGAAAATGCGGAAACGTAACGTCACCTTTCCGCAGTAATTCTTGTTGACATTTCCTTTACAAACAACTTCTCACAATGTTTGGGAGAAAACTTATTCAACAGAAATCACCGCTAACATTGTTTGACATTTGTAACTTACTGGATCTGGACAGAGCTCTTGTCAGACCTTCTTTATAGGGACCAGGTTTTCAGCTCCTTTGCACTGTACAAAATTAAAAATAACACACTCCTGTGTTTACACTTTTCCATACATTGAAAATTAAATCCAGGACTGTTAATGTGAGCTAGTGTTTGTGTTTGAGGATCTAATTTCGACAGGTGCTCCATCAAAGGGTTATTTCTGCCTGTGTCTACGTGTTTCTCTTATGTGTATACATGTGTGCACTGTATATGCCTGAAAAAAATGACACCTCAATGTGCAGACATGTCTGCTCATTCCAGATTAAATGCCTCTGTGACTTTCAGCTATGGCTCACCGGCTTCTCATGCATGTGCACGCAGCCCAAACACAGTAGCTGATAAATCACCAAATTACCTGGGCCTTTCTTTCAGTTAGAATAACAGTGTTGTGGTCTTAATCTGTTGACTCAGTGCTTGTCTGCTGCTTTGAAATGTTTCACCGCAACTCCTTTTTATGTGTGTGTGTGTGTGTGTACGTTCAGATTGATGCAATGACACTGTCTCACTCTCACTTTCCTCAGTAGTTTGACTGTAGCTTGTCTGGACATGAAACTCTCCTTTGTTGCCATCAACAGAACAAAATACTTGATGATTTCATATATTCAAATTGGCTCCCAAGCCCCAGATAAGAGGAATTTTGCATTTATGTTCACATTTTATTTTTCTTATGCTTATGTTTTTACACCTACATGAAAAATAATCTGGTCTTACAAATTACCAGCATTAGAGAGATCAAGTTCACTTACTTTACTGTCCAGAATTATCCACAAAGTACACAATGGGCACACAAACTTCACCAGCAGGAAGAATGTGGTTTGTGCATGTGAATGAGTAATGTGCATGTGTGTGCATGTGTATGTATATGTGTGTTTGTGTTGGATACGCATCAAACACGTACACACGCCTTAGCCCCAAGGATACAAGTGAAGCCACTTATTATGCACTTATTTGGATTATGCTGATTTGAGAATGCACAGAATGCAGGAGGATGAGCCACTGGCTCTTCATAACAGATTGGTCTCCTACACAACCAGCAGAAATTAATAGGGCGTCATTGTGCTTCAAGTTGTTTTATCTTGACAGAATCCCCCCAAATTAACAAAGTGTCACTGACTTTACGAGCAGTTTTCTCCACCGCTGCCTCCAAGCTATCTGTGTTATTTGTCATCAGGTTTTGTTATAGTTAAAACCTGTGGATTAATGGTGTGTCATGAGGACTTTTGGGAAGGATGACGCTGTAGGAAGCAATTTCTCTCTGCTGGATTCTCCATCGAGCCCATGCATCAAGCTCCACACTAAATATTAATTTATCTAAACCCCTGCTGCAGGTCACAAAAACACACAGAGCCATGCTGGAAAGTAGCCGCTTTATCTCTTTCACCATAGCTCTGCTCACACACTGAACATGGCATGCTGTTAACAGACAGAGGATGGGCCTGGGAGGTCCCACGCAGACAGGTGGTTGACATCAGCAGGGGG
>OMNN01024174.1:0-24306 GCA_900302755.1 Chromis chromis
AAAAAATAAGATTACATAAGTATTCCCTTCCTAATTCAGCACAGGTGCAGACAATTGATGCCTGAAGTCACACAATTAGTGAAATGGAAACCATCTGAGTGCAGTGAATGTGTCTCAAGTGATTGTAGAATAAAGACACCTGTATCTGTAAGGCCCAGTCACTGGTGAATCAGAACTTCTGGCTATAACCACACTATAAAGGCAAAAGAACACTCCAAGCAACTCCATGAAAAGGTTATTGAAAAGCATAAGTCAGGGGATGAATACAAGAAAATTTCCAAGTCAATGAATATGGCTTCATCTACAATCAAAGCTTTATGGGAGAGTGGCTGTTGAAAAAAAGCTCATATTAAATCTCAACTCGATTTCACCAGAAGGCATGTGGGAGACGCTGAAGTCAACTGGAAGAAGGTGATTTGGTCTGATGGGAGCAACATTTAGCTTTGTGGTTATCAAACTAGATGCAAAAACACTGGACATCATCACAAACACACCACCCCCACCGTGAGGCATGGTGGTGGCAGCATCATGATGCTTGTAAATGTATTGGGAAACCCTGGAGGACAACTTGATGCAGTCTGCAAGAAAATTGTGATGTGGGAGAAGATTTGTTTCCCAGAAAGACAATGACCTCAAGCATACAGCCAACGCAACACAGAAATGATTCAAAGACAACAAGTTAAATATTCCGGGAGTGGCCGAGTCAGACTCCAGACCTCAGTCCAAATAAGAATTTGTGGCTGGACTTAGAAAGGGCTGTTCAGTCATGATCCCTGTGCAATCTGACAGAGCTTAAGCAGTTTTGCAAATAGGAATGGGGCAGAATTGCAATGTCAAGATTAAAGGCTGATAGAGATCTATGCAGACAGGCTCATTGCTGCAATTGTGGCCAAAGGTGCATCTACTAAAGGCTAACTTAAAGGTGATGAACACCTATGCAATCACTTATTTTACATTTCATATTGTTTTTTGTTTTTTTTAGTAATTAACATTATTTTGGAGAAAACTTTTTTCAACTGACAGGAAAGAATACTTTCTTTGCAAATTCTTGCCAAAAAAGCCAAATTGAATTGAGCATCATTCAATGTTGAAAAGAAATAAAAGGGGAAAACTTCCAAGGGGGGTGAATACTTTTTATAGTTTGGCTTAGAGAGTTGGAATAAGAAGATGTGATTCCTAAATCAAAAGTATCATCAAAGGAGAGGATTCTTTTTCTCTGAGTAACTTTCTAACACTGCTGAAGTGATATTTTAGAGAAGCAGTGACACAAAATTCTGATTTTACACAGCATGATCCGCAAGTGTTATGACACCATCGCTCTGAGTCAGCTGTGGTATCTTTAGGACGTTTTTTTTCTACCACAACCCTAAACAGGATGAGTAAGTTAGTGAAAAAAATAGATGTTTCTTACTAAAATTTTAATGCTTCGGTCACAAAATCACATCAGCTGCCCTACTTTATCATCTACACATCAAAAGCATTAACAGCTGTCAATCATGCTTGCAAGTATTTCAAAGCCTCCTAGACTATTGTAAGGAGAAGTTCTTTCATTCATACCAACACTGTAATCTAAATGAGACAAGCTCTCCGTTTCCTCTCCAAAAACTCCTCAACGCAGCATTTTCTTTTTAATTAGTGCATAAATCATCTTCATCTTGGATAAAATGTTTTCCGCGTTCTGTCCTCTTCACTTCACTTTCAGTCCTTCACTGGAAAAAATCAAGCTCCATTATAAATCATGTGCAAGTTGTTTTCATATTGATATATGATCATGATCAGAGCTGGCAGTGCATTCACCACCCTGCACTGTAATAGCAATAGCAATTCAGCCATTGTCTTTTACTTATTATATACACTTCATCTTGTAAAACATTTAACACTAAAGGTGAGTTTGGAGTCGCAGGCCCTCCTTGGAAACTCAAAAACATACTTGACATTGTCATCTATCTATCTATCTATCTATCTATCTATCTATCTATCTATCTATCTATCAATCATAGAGTTGTCAGTACATTAACAGCATCAAAAATGTATTTCCCAATTCTAATTATTTAATACATTTGACAGCGGGGTCTGTGAGGTTCCCTCTAATTAGGAAGAAAAGCCAACATTAACAAAACACAAAAATTAAAGTCAACACCATAAAGAAGATATTAACTTCTATTCAAGTGATTAACTTTCCAAACAGACATTTCCTTTCCTGCCTTCACACTGAGGCAGAGACTAGGAAAAACCCTGTTTGTCCGCATGAGTTTCCAAATGAGGCTTTCAGCATGGTCCACAGTGCTGCTCAGAACCAGGGTCTTACACAGAGATGGCTCTACTCAGCTTTGAAGGCTGCTCAGGCTTTTCCCCTCCACTGAAATTGACAGCCGGTTTTAGCCCTATGAGACAAATTCCTCCTGTCCAGATCACACGTACAAGATTACTGAGGATGTGCTTTTGCATTTATTTTTCATAACTAACTGTAGAGAAAAATGCTATTCAACGGTTTCCCAATCAAACAACAGATTGTTGAACAAAACTATGAACGTTTTTACTACCAGCACACATCATCTCTACAACAGAATGGACGTCATGAAACAACTAAGTACAATTACTTTGGAATGGTAATAGCCAGATCAAGAGTGGCGTCATACATCAGGAATCACAAGTCGGTAATTACTCACACATTTGCAACACATCGAGTTAATGAGGTTGTTAGTGTTGGCTCGAGGAAAGTTGTCTCTTCTGGAAAGGGTGGAGAAGTTGGTGGATATTTTGGGCGACAAGTTCTTATTGGTCACGTCCATCCAGAGCATCATGTGGCAGATTGTCTGTCATACAATCATGTAATGATGTCTAAGATGACAAATGGTTGAGTTAGTCATTCAAGTGTCTGGCCTACAGCTCTAACTGACATGCCAGCATCCAGCGGCCAACAGCCTGTTCTTGTCTTCTGTGGCACCGTGCCATTTGAATAAAATTGCATTTTAAGGTGGCCTTTTGTAGTCAGTTTCTCACCTGGCTGGGGTGTGGAGTAACTCAGTGGTCAAGAATTGGTCACCTGTTGAACAGCTGCATGCTGCACTTATATTTTTGTTCAGTGCATAATAATTGTTTTACATTATCAGCAGTTGTGAGACCTGCACTTGAAGTGACAAACCCATATAGTTATAGCATCTTAACTGCTTTCAGCTCTTTATATTTTCATAGCCTGAAAATGTACTGTAGTTATTATTGTTATAATTATTATTATTGTTATCATTATTATCTTTATTATTAGTAGTAGTATTAGTATCATTATTATTAGTAGTATTAGTATTAGTATTATTATTTGGCTGCTAGAGGACAAAGAGACGCTTTGTCTTATTTGTGTCTATCTAAACATATCACAATCATTTTGGTTGGTGCTAAGCCCAGGATGCAGCAAAGGTGCCCCTACAAAATAATGTCGGTGTGGGGAACATGTTTGGGTGGAACATGCTTAGAAAATGAAACGTTTTATGTCACCGCTGGGCAAACAAGAATGTCAGTCTTAAACAGCAAATGTTGCTCTCTGTAGCTCTTTACAACCACTTATTATTAGCGTGAAATAAGCAGCTAATAGCAGACTTATGCCTGCAGTGAGTCAGACTACTGTTTGCCCAGATCCACACAGCAGACAGACAAAGTTGGTGAACATCATGGACTATTTAACAAATACAGTGCCAGATATTTTCCTCAAGCACTGATGGAGTGTGAAACAGAGCTAAAAAGGAGAATGAAGAATGGTCCTACATTTGATATTGGATGAAATACTGGACTTACTAGAAATGTGTCAAAATGAAAAACAAGTATTTGCAACTAAATTCGCTTTATCAACTTATGAGGTGATAATATGTCAGAGCTGTTTTTACAACTTGTTTTCACCGCTACCAAACGGCCAAGAGAGCTATTAATTCAATTTCAAGCATAAAACAACAGGGGATAAGGATGAATTTTAACAGGAGGGAAATGCAGCTCCCGGCAGCGATCCTCACAATGACAGATGTTTGAATCTGAAAAAGCATACATGTTCATTTGGCCATTAATGGCTGGAAACAAAGACATGGTAAAAATCCTCCTTTTTAGGTCCTTCCTTGAACATGACAGGGAGACATAAATGCAAGACTACACATTTCAGCTGTAGCTCTGCTGACCTGCTGAGACATGGAAAGACAATTATAGGGGAGGAAGATGACAAGCTTGTCAGCATGACGGCTCACTGTGAATTCCATTTGTCCTCCAAGCCTATTCACCATGAGTCACACCTGATTGAACCTCCACAGGGGAATGAAGAGCAGGCTTTGAAGCAGACTTATTCTGCCTATTTGCTTTAGATCTACATTTTGTAATACATATTTGAATGTGCTTGGGATAAAATAAATAAATGGTTTTATAGATGTACGTGCATCCTTGGATAAGAACGCGCAAATAGCTCAAATAACCAATACTGAAACGCAACAAATAAACTGAACAGAAAAGAATAACAATACTGAGGGAACAAATGTCCCAGAAGAAGAAGAAGGAGAAACAGCAGGAAACTCTTGAGGGCAGTTTTGCAAAGAATGGATGTAATAGATAAGGATTATGGAGCCATGTGCAATAGGTAAGTCACAGATGAGTCATAGTCTTTGGGGAGAGCTTATGGGGAAGAAGTTAAGGATAGGAAAGAAATGCCAGTAGTCATACAACATACAAACACTGATCAAAAAACAAAACTTAAATTCAATTAATCCTGCTTCCATTGTGTGTGAACAGGAAAACACAGTTTCTCAAAGGTGAGAATTCAACATGTGGGGGCATCACTGATGCAACTGATTATTTACAGGGGAATTAATTATACGCTTCTGAAAGGATTAAGGGGTGAAATGGTAAGCAGGTGGTGGGCGATGCATCTTGGGTTTTAGGAGGTACAGGGTTAAAAAAATCAAGATCTAATTAACCTGTAAAGCCATAGGTCCAAGTCAGAAAAACAGCATACAGACAGGAACACAGCGCGGTTCCTAAAACACTGTCAAACGATGCAGCCTGTTGTCATTCTTGTCCATAAGAATGCACTGCGAGCTCAGGCAGTAAAGTGGTTTAGAGCTAATAATTTATAAAATATGTCCGATGAAATAATTCTTTGAGTGAATTAGCGGGAGCATTAAATTTTAATTGTTCCATTCCATAACTCAGCGTTCAATGACTCACACTTCAGAGAAAGAGTGGGCATAAAACTGCATCTGTGATAAAAGAGCTACAATCAGTATTTTGGATAACCGGCTTCACAACAGCCGCACCGTGATTGAAGTCATGAGGACGTGGGAAACGAGGCCAAATAAAGAGCGACGTGCACGACTGTGCTGACAGTGAACGGCTCAGATTTATCCCGCGCATATGTTTTACTGGCTGCATTTTGTGCTCTGAGACACACCTTTATTGCATACATTATAGATGTTTACAACAGAAACAGCACACGGTCCCAAAAGTCTGCTGGCTTCCGTTCTCCCAGAGGTTGCCGTTGGGACAGCTGTTCATATAAACTTAACAGGTGTTACTGGTCTCCTTGGAGAGCCGCGCTCTTTTCACACTATCTATTTTCCCTCGTTTTCTTTCCGTTCCCATTCAGGGTTTGTTGCCCCAAGTCTTTGATTCCTCTCACCACCTACAATCTGCTGTGTCTGTTCCAATAATACAGCCTATACATACATGTACGAGCCGACAAATATTGTTTTATTAGTCTTTGTGCGGCACAGATCAATACATCAGACGAATAATAGATATCTGCACTGAATATTTTATTGGATGTGAGAACCATCGACTGGTAGGATACGTGATCTTTTTGACATCAATGCAGCCTTCTTATAGGATTTGTAAGAAAAAAAACAATAATATCTCAAGATTTAATCTGTTGTGCTTTATACGTTTTACCATAAATATAGAATCTACAAGCAATTACAATATGACAGTTCATTATATGAACCCTCAGGCATGCTGTACCTGCAGTGGAATGCACAATATGTAGCACAGTATGCAGCCTCAGCCCATGATTCTAAAGCTGTTCATGGCAGGGGAGTCTGTGTTTCTATATAAACACATTTTTCAATCAAGTATCCATTATTGGATCTTTATGACTATCATATTGGATTGAAAAGGCAATGAACTCTTGTTAGCGCAGTATGCAAGCAGATTTAATCTGCTGTTTAATTTTATGTCCCATATACCCGACAGCTCTTACTATTAAAGTGAATAAAACAACATCTTGGGAAGCCCTACTTCTCTGTTCTACATTGTGTCATACAGGTGTTTTGTCATGCTTGAAACTGCTCCGTTATCAAACATTTATAGACAGTAACATACACTGTCCCATAACGAATGCGCTTCATGATAAATAGTGAAATAAAAAACACATTAAGACAGTCAAAAGAGATTGGCAATTGGATTGTTTGAGCATTCGCCTACAAGTAAAGGCTTTTATAGCAGATTTAGTCCAGAAAGAGTAAGGGATGGTTAGCAGAGTTTGATCCCCTGTTTATTACAAATTAAGTCACTTTTAGGGAACAAGCCATACAGGTTGTATGTGACCACATGTTTGAAATGAACCTGCTTGTCGGAATGTATTCAACAATCCTTGGCTCACCACGAAACCTTTTTTTTTTTTTTTTTTACACTATTTCAATGTCACACCACTTTCTGTTTTAATCAGATGTCATCTTCACGTAATTCTGTCGACACAGAGGAAAAAATATCACCCATAAAAAAATATCAACAATACTTTTATTTCCTCGTATCTGTTTTTGAATTGTGACACTCTCATCCCTGCTGTCGAAAATTACATCCAGCCATCTGTTGCAAATTACTGCCTCCAAACAATGGCTTAGTGTAGATAATCAAATTGAAACAACATTTTTTTAGGCACAGGCTCATGATATATATCTGCGTTTCTTGGGTTAATTGTTCCTGGGTGTGGGAGAAAACTTCGCAAAGGTCGCCTCTCATTTCCTGGCTTCATTACTTTGTATTGTGAAGTACGTTTTTTTCTGCTGTTGTCGCTTACACAATGAATATTCAACACAATACAGTATATCACAACCACAGATATAACCCTCCAACGCTGGAGACAAAGTATGTCCAAAGCGCTGCTCCTAGGATAAAGCACAGTGTATTTCCTGCATGAAGAGGTAATCAATTCAGGCTTTGTGATCACGCCCGCTTTGTGTTATTACTGTATATCATAGACTGAATAACTCTGTCAGAGTTGTGAATACCCTTGAGAGAACAGAATCTGCTAAATTCTGTTTTTGTGAAACTGTCACTGAGTAGTCGAGTGGTATAATAAGAGGTTCTGTTGTGATGTGTTTACTACCTTGTCAGCCATTTTTCTGTGTCCTCAAATTGGTAAATTATGTACGGACGTGCATGAGCTGTTCTGTGTTTCTGATTAGTGTGTGAGTGTTACGCTAAATGGCAATTTTGTAAATGTGTATCCTCCCTTATGAAAATTTGAACTGAACTTCAGAGAGGCCTGACAGAGAGGGCTTTGGTGTATAGAAATTCCGGCCGGTCTGACACATAATTCACTGGTCAGCCATGTTCCTTTGTCAGGAAAAAAGACAAAAGAAGAGAAGTGAGAGTGTGTAAAAGAGCAAAGAGCTACAGAGGATTCTCACAAATCGTTTGGTTGAACTGAGTTGTCAGCGAGCTGGGTGAAGCGGGCTCTGGTATGAAAGTATTATGATAAGAACCGAGTTTTGCAATTGTATTTTCGCCTCATTCAGCAGCTTCCACTGCAGGAGGCATTAAACTTCACTAAAAAAACAGGAGGAGGGAATGTTTCTTCAAAAAAGATGTTGAGTCAACAGAGAATTCTAATGACTACTCGATAGTCAGAAAGGTTTCTGCAGGAATCTATGTAATACAAATTGCACGTCTTAAATGATATTTTTTTTTCGGAAATCCTCCAAAGGCATCTTCAACACAGAAATCTTCACTATTTGTTGCCTTCGAGGGACATAAATGCTGTACAGTTTGTGCAAACATGCATATTTGCGTTCTGCTTCATTTGGGGTAGCCAGTGGAAACAGTAGAAGCATCTGTTAGAGCCTATAATCCATCCAAATTTTAGCCTTGTGAGCATCTGCTGCAGCACACTCCAAGAGAGGATCTGTGCTGGAGAAAATCAGAAGAGAAGAGGATCTATGTGGAAAAAAACAGGAATAGAGAAGAGAGGAATGTGAAGAGTAAAAACATAAGATTGGAGCAGTGCTAAATAATATACCTGTAGTAGTACTTTCTGTTTTATGATTAATTTCAGGACTCCAATTTATGCACAACGGCTGCTTACATGGTCAAGCTTGTATTACTAAAAGTTTGTCAACCAGACTCATGCTCGTCACTATGAGATGGGCTGTGACACACTTGTGTCTTCAAACACTATGATTTGATTCGCTGCCATAGCAGCTGTCGTGGTCATTGCAAAGTGGCGTCAGTGCCAACCTCTCGGTCAGCCAGCAGCTGCCTTAGCAATGTGGACCTCTCAGATTAAGGCTGGCTCCAATCTGCACTGATCTGTTCGAGGAAACAGATGATGATGAAGGGACAAAACAAGCAGAAACAGAGATAGCACAACTAATCCAGGCAGCAATCAGTTCACGCACAAAAAGTCATCACAGGAAATTACTAGGAATGCCGCAAATGCCTTTAATGTGGCGAAGAAGCAGTGAGCAATGTGTTCTTGGTTAATTTCACATCTTTTAAAGTCATTTGGGGAATAGATAGCAATTGTTACACCTGTTGTCAGAGGATGATGTGTGGAACGTATTCATTTATCCTTCAGAAATGTTTTTACTACCTCAGTTAAGTCTAAACCTGATCAGCATGTTGAATGTCTGTAGCATTTTGCTCAATATAGATAAACTTTTTGACCAGAAAAGTTGTATAAATGTGAAATAAGGTTTGCATACTCTCCAACACGGTCACAATAACACTGTGATTTTCAGACAATGCTCTTCACTGAGAGACAGAATGTAAACTAACTGCTGTGCAGCATCAGTTACATCTGTGTTTTTATCCCGAAATTATGTTAAATATTCAATTAATCGATCCATCCATTATCTATACACCAATTAAACCTCTGTAGGGTCACAGGGGGGCTGAAGCCTATCTCAGCCAACTCAGGGTGAAGGCAGGGGACACCTTGGATAGGTCACCAGTCTATCACAGGACTACACATAGAGACAGACAACTTATCAGTTACCCTCAGCATGTTTTTGGACTGTGGGAGGAAGCTGGAGAACCCAGTGAGAACCCACGCCACACAGGAACAACATGCAAACTCCACACAGAAAGATCCCAAGCTCAGGCCGGGACGCAAACCAGGGAATTTCTAGCTGTTAGGCAACGGTGCTAACAACTGAGCCACCGTGCAGCCCATATTCAATTCAGTTCAGTTCAATTAAATTTCATTCAATTAAATTTCATTTATATAGCGCAAATTCACAACATATGTCAACATAGAGCAGAGAACCCAACAATCCAAAGCTGACTTTGGATTCCCTATGAGCAAGCAGTCAGTGATGGTGGGAAGGAACAAAAAAAAACAAAAAACTCTAATATAGAGGGTGAAAAAGAAACCTCAGACAGAACCAGGCTCAGGGAAGGCGGCCATCTGCCTCGACCAGTTGGGGTGAGTAATAGCAGAAATAGCAGGTATTCCATGAATTAGCAACCATCAAAGGCTAGTCCGTGAAGTTTGATCCCACAGTGGAGCTGCTGTTGCACAAATTGGTGAAAACTATGACCTATGAGAGTAAGGTGTCAGAACACACACTGCATTGCAATGTGCTGCATATGGAGCTGAGTAGCCTCAGATTGGTATGTCTACCACACCGATACCAGCTACCACCGGAAGAGCAGACATTGGGCATGTGAAGGTAAGAACTAGAGCAATGGAAGAAGGTGGCCTGGTGTGATGAATCTTGTTTGGGTGCATGTGTGTTGTTTAGTAGAGGAAGAGATAGCAGCAGGATGCATTATGCAAAGAAGATATTGTGATGCTCTGAGCAATATTCTTCTGGGAAACCTTGGGTCCTGGTGTTTATGCTATTTTGACATGCATCACCTTCCTAAACATTGTTGCAGAACATGCGCAGAGGTCAAGGTGTTGATTTGGCCTCAAGATTCCCCAGATCTCAATCTGGTCGAGTATCTGTGGGAGGTGCTGAAAAGAAGAGGCCCTGCCTGCCAACTCATAGGCTCTAAGCTACCGTCTTGGTGTTTGATACTACAGGAAACCCTCAGAGGTCTTGTGGAGTTCCTGCCTCAACAGGTCAGAGCTGTTTTGGTGGCATAAGGAGAAGCTGCACAATATTAGGCACATGGTTTTAATGTTGTGGATGACCAGTGTATATCCCTGTTTGTCAGAGAATAGTACTGAATCTACTCTCCTAGCAGCCTCATCACAGAGTGTTCCTGAATAATGGTGTTGTCAGGTAAGAGTACAGTTAGATCTTCACCGTCAGTGAGTGGTCTTTCGTGAGCAGGCAATCTGATATACCTTTTTTCTTTATTATTTTCTTCCGTTTTCTGCAGTTGAAACAATCCGTTATGCTTTTCTGTAATCAGGTGTTGTTTTTAGAGACTTGCATATAAAGTAACACCATTTGATCAGCTTGATGGAGACGCCGTGTTGAGTCGCCGCAGTTCTACAGTCCCTGCTGTCTAGCTGTCTGTCAACGAACTTGACATGCAATGATACGAAAAAAAATAATCTTGTTTTATGCAAATGCAAATAAAAATAACATCCTTCCTAATTGGCAATCTGCAAATATGATCTCCATCTAGAATAATATTCAATGACACGGCAAATGTTGGATGCATAGACGGGGGTCACCTTCACCGAGAATGATAAAATATGAAATTCCTCTCTTTTGGCTACTAACACAGTTGCATATTTGCCTGTGGAGAAGGGCATTAAAGGGGGATTATGAGGAGAATACTAACAAGACTCAGTGGTTTATACTGCACATAGGAAATGAGTGAGTGCTACAGAAATCAATCAAAACTCAGCAAGACTTGTACAGAGAGTAGGCTCATCAATTTTAATAGTAGTGGATATACTGTTGTCTGCTCTCAGAGCCTTAATGTGGGAGATTCCAGATCAAAAGAAAAGGGTTCAGTTCTTCTCACTAGTCCCAACACAGCTTGTCTCCTTTGCCCACACTGCTGACACCAGCCACGGTACACAGATGGCTCACGGTCCAATGTCACAGGACACCTTGGAATCAGCTGTAACTTCGTCATCAAACATACCAAGACAGGAAGTAGGTGAGAGTAGACACAGTGAGCAACAAGCAACCAGACCTTGACCACTCTTTATTTAATGAAACAAAGACAGTGTGACACGATTCTGTCACTGCTTTATAACATACGGTCTGAAAGGAATCGAGTAGGCACTTTAGATTTAAAAAAAAAAAGCAAACTTCCTAAAATAAAGCTCTTACACAGTAACACTTTGCTCAGAAACGTTCATCATGTCTTCTTACTAATGTAGGAGTTTTAAGTTCTTTGTTCAGACATAAGGTGAGACGCTTCTGAAGAAGGCAAGAGATCTCACCGAAATTGTCAAGGTAAAAAATCAACACCTTTATCTTCACTTATGTCTGAACAAAGAGTTACAACTCCTTCAGTAACACTTACTTTACAAGTGACGACAACTAATTATTACAATGCTGAGATATTCTATGTATTCTTATATGCAATTAAATCCACGTTTCCACCAACGTTCTCAGTTTAAAGGAATACGTATGGATATAAATAACCTACAGCACGGTAAAAATAGTGACCCGTTTTAAAACTACAACCTTTCATTTGATCCAAGCAATGGATCTGATTGTTCTGTTTGTCCCTAACCCAACCCCTCCTGCTATCCCCCACCCCCCTCATCCCATTCTCACTCCAACCGGTCGAGGCAGATGGCTGCCTTCCCCTAATTTAGGTTTTTTTTTTGGTTCCTTCTCACCGTCGTTGACTGCTTGCTCATAGGGAATGCAAGTGCAACTTTGGATTGTTGGGTTCTCTGCTCTCTGTTTAAAATTCACCTTACTATGTTAAGAGCTGTGAGAGGACATATGTTGTAAATCTGCACTATATAAATTAAGTTTAATCTGATTATAGCTTTGATATTTAAGAATAAAGAATGCATCGCTGATAAATATGAAGGTTTTATACGAAGGATAAAATGTTTAACTGCAAGGTGAGCAGAGCTGAAGGCGTTAATCTAACAAATATTGATCTTGAGGTGATCAAGAGCAAATATGGAAACCCCATTAAAAATGCAGCATGTGAGTCAAGAGCAAATCAAATTATAATCACGGGCGCTGAATAAAACATTTGACCAACTGAACAGATGATAGTTATTAAACTAATTCAACATAACGTTTGTGATTTTCCGAAGATGATGAAACATTATGCCTGTAGAAATTCATGTAAGGCGTCTCCTACTACTAGAAAATGGGTTCTGACCAAGGTGAACCACATTTCTGCAGTAACATTATATCTGCATGTGGCGGCAACATATGGCTGCTGCGTTTGACTCACGCTGAGTTTGACGTGAGATGATCCTTCCTATCTGTGTATCAAGTGCAATCAATGCCCTTTTTCTGCTGTGCATTTTGAGGTTTTTACATCATCAAGTTCACCACTACTAAAAAACTATTTGCAAAAAACATGAAATATCATGTATTAATGGTGTATTTATGGGGAGTGTGCCTATGTTCCCACATTCCTAAGATATTTTTCAAAATTAGGAGTTTTTAGAAATAATCGTTTATTTAAGATAACAATGGGGTTTTCGCGTAAATGAGAGGCCAAACTGCGTAGAAATATCTACGTTTCCCCTTGTGTAAACAGGGTCTTAGAAATGTGAGACATTTTTCAAAATTTTCTGTGAAAGAGAAATCTTAAAAATGTGGGAACATAGGGCTGTGGGACCATTGGGTTGTGGGAACATAGGGCTGACCCCTATTTATGCATTCTGCTTTATAACTCCAGATCTGGTTTCATCTATTTTGATGATCTGTAAATACTTTTAATTACTGTGTCCAGTGTTTTGTGTGTTAACTGTTTCTTTAGCCTTTTAACATATGAAGGAAGTGAAGGCACAGAGACAAACATTCACCCCCTGCTGCAGTGACCCAGGATCAATCCCACTTTCTGATCAAGCACAGTTGGCGGCAATCATGGGCTTATCGCTGCACTAGTCTCTCCTGCTGGTTGAATGAGATATATGCAGGGTCTTTGGGTCCAGAATACATGAGATCAATTTGCTTGGAAATGATTTATCTTGGTGCTACCATTCCATCTCCCACATACTGCTAAGTAAAATAGCACAAGTAAACCAGAAATAAGCCAAAATCCACATGTAAAAGCAGATACTGTATAATCACATGTTAATGTTTACCAGATTAGCAGGAGACCAGTAAACATACATGACTACATGCTAATTTTGCATTTTAGAGATTGTGTGCTGCCAAGTTAACATAAACTCCTGCGTGTCTTCCTCCCTCCTGGGAAAGCTGCATAAGCCGCTGCATTTACCTTGACACTTTCTCCAAGATCACAACATAGACTCTACATGACCTCTGGCAACCTGCGTTCACTCTGTCACGATGCAAATGTGCAAAATATAGCTACAGTTAGGTTAATGTGATGTAATGTATTTTTCACATGATTAAGCCCCTCATGAACTAAATGTAAATTAATAACACAGATTCATCTGCTCTGTGTCCTTTCAAATGCACCTGGGGAATCCCCATCTGCCGAGCCGCCTGATCAAGGTGCATCTATCCCAGTCAGAAGACAGGTGAACTGCTGGAGACCGATCCTGCTGAGAGACCTTCTGTCTGTGCTGACAGGATCAGGAAAGAGCACATTTGAGGAATTGTTATGATGACTGGCTTTGTCAAATGCGCCACAAAGATAGATACTGTAACACACTGTCACACTTGTAACAAAAATAATAGATTCATTTTAGATCTACTCTGCAATGCAGAAACCTGTAGCCTATACTATGAACTGAATGGTTAAGCTGACGCCCTGTGGTTTGCCTAAGAACTAAAGACACGAAATATGGGCATAATTCTCCTATACAAAGAAATGCATTTTATATATTTTTTTTTTAATTAATCCCGAAATTTGGGAAATTGTCTTTTCGCATATCCCAGTTGGGGTCAGAGCACAGGGTCAGCCACTTTACGGCGCCCCTGGAAATGGTAGTGCAAATATGGTAGCAGCGATGTACAGTAGTGCAAATGGTTCAGTAAGTGAAGACAGATTGCAGATTGTGATATAAGTACATACAATGAATGTATTTTTTATTATTTTGTTAGATATTTTGTTACTAAGATTTGAAATTTGTTTCCATACATGTCTCCTATCTGCTTGGTGTAAACACAGCCTGCAGTTCAACATAGTTCAACCCAGTCCAATGAAAAGTCTTTGTCATGCGACTGTTGGTCATTAATAATTTCACAGTTGTGCCGAGGAGTACAGAATTTCTTTATTTTTTTTGTTTTTAATTGTTTGTTGGAGCAAACATTTGATTTTTTAGATATTTTTATATGACACATGAAGAATACAGTTATTTTTGATGAAATATAATGATATTACGCATAGATTTGGTTACATTCCCAGAAGAAATCCAACAATTCCTTCTTTCTTCTCAGTTTCTGTCTCTGATAAATTCAGAGGGTTAACACAGCACTATGCTGTTTATTTCCTGTTTCAGATCAATGACCTAACAATTTAACTGTATTATGTATTGTAACCATGACATTGAAGGCCCTCAAAACTTTACGAAGTTATTATGTTTACCCAAAACACAGTCTCTCCCCAAACACAACCAAGTTGTTGTTTTTGGATTATTTCAGGACGTATAGGAACAAACTGCTCACATGATTCTTTAGGTTGGAGGATTTGTTGAAAACATTTGCTCAGGATTGTGGAAATGCATTCTTTAACCTCATGCAAACATTAATAAAGTTACACAGATAAGCACATTAATCCACCTGTAAAGAAGAACATGCCACGTACAAGAACTATTGGTAAGAGTCAAATTACACTGTGTTGGTGTTGTGAGATACTGCCGGCTGCTATAATCCAAATAACAAGTGTAATTCAAAAATCTTTTCCTCATTTATCAGGTATCAGGTTATCTTGTGTGCATATGCATGCGACTGCCTGTGCATGTATCATTCTGTCAGACAGAAATAACTGTTTATATCCATGAGATTAAATGTGCTCACTCTGTAAAACTCAACCAGAGAGAGAAAATTGAATTTGGAAAATGCGAAGTGGGTTAATTTATGGATTTAGCCTGTTATGAGATCCATGTACACTTGATTCTCATAGTGGAGACAGCAGGTGACTTTCTACTGTAATAGTGTAAATGTAAAAAAAACTTTTTATGAATGGTAACTGACCTATTAGTTAACAAATGACAAGTTGCAGGTAAAATACGTCACTGCATTTGATACTGGTTCTCATTCACATTAAAGTTTATTTTTGAGTACAATAGTCCAGTATGATACTTGTAATAAGAAAATGTCAAACTGTTTTGACGGCTAAACTGTTGAATGAACAACCGGATGAAACAAATGCCATGATAATTGACACTAACATATGTGATGTGCTTCTCTGGTAACAACTGAAACAAGACTTGAGGCCTGAAGCTCAGTTTATGGTAGATTAACTAGCCAAACTAATTTAGCACCACTTTCACATATGAAGAGAATAAGATGAGATTTCTTTCTTGGTCTGTATTAGCTCAATAATAATAGTAGATCATTTGTATGTAATGTTACAGGTTGTCGAAAAACCTTCCTATAATGCTTTATCGATAAACATAGACAAGGTGTGTGCACAAGATTAAAAACTGGTCCTAGATAAACATTAGCTGGTAGAATCAGCACCTGCTCCACCTCTGTCAAACCAGATTAATACCCTGCATCCAAATGTGCTCTGGTGCTCCTCGGTCACACCTCCATCCATCACACGGCGGGGATCCTGCAGACAGGGTTCACTATTTTACCCATCTGTCAATCAGCACCCACAGGCAGACAGACCGGGCTCCTCCTGCCAGACCACACAACACCTGCCACCTCATTGCTTTGCCACAAACGCCCGGCCTTCACCTGGCTCCGCGGCCCACATGCCCTCAGGACTATCAACAATCAAGTGTTGTGTAGCGGAATCCAGCATGGTGAGCTACACTGTTGATTTTTTTGGGGAGGATTTGGCATGTTGTGGATATCACTGCTCAGTTACAGGTCAAAAACATATTGTAAATACAAAAAGTGTTGTACTTTGTTTATTAGCCGTGTTGGTAACCTGCGCAGGGTTGCATCAAAACAACTTCTTCTTTTTCACAGCCTTGATAAATTATCAAAACATGATGGATTGGTGGGTGCTATTGGCTATAATTTACCTCCTCTGGTTTTCACACCAAGAAAAATGCAGTAAACACATCGGAAGATAACTGCTAATGAAGGGCTAAAACTAGATGCGTACAGAGTCTGAGGTAACTGAGAAAATACTGCAGGATGCTGAACAGTTTCCTCGAAAGTGCACCCAGAGTCTGGATGCAGTTTTACACAGTATCTGGTGAATTTACATGTGCAAAATACTTCCTAAATGCAAAATTCTGATTAAGCTCCATATAATTACCTCCATGCTGTGCGCAATTTAGTCACATGACTTTCATGTCATTTCAGACGAATGATTGTATCAACACCAGCTATCAATATAAATACAACATAGGCTAATGATTACATACCTACTCTTTCTGTCACTGCAGATATGCATAAAACTGTCTCATTTCTCGTCAGTACTGTACAGTAACGCACATTTTTGATGTTTGGAGTTGTAAGCAGACTTAGTGTGAATATGCATTTAAACTTATGGGCACACAAAAAGGTTAAATTATCTGTAATAAATTGTGTCACAAATGCCATCAACTTCAGGAAGCATAATAACAGGAAAGATAAATCCATCCATCCATCCATTATCTATACACCACTTAATCCTCTGTAGGGTCATGGAGAGGCTGCAGCCTATCCCAGCTGACTCGGGCGAAGGCAGGGGACACCCTGGACAGGTCACCAGTCTATCACAGGGCCACACATACAGACAAACAACCAAGCACACTCTCATTCACACCTGCAGACAATTCAGAATAATCGACTAACCTCAGCATGTTTTTGGACTGTGGGAGGAGGCCGGAGTACCCAGTGAAAACCCACACTGCACAGAGAGAACATGCAAACTACACACAGAAAGATCCCTGGTGTCCTAACTGGGATGCGAACCGGGGATCTTCTAGCTGTGAGGCGACGGTGCTAACAACCGAGCCACCGTGCAGCCCGGAAAGATATATAATAAGAATAATATAAAGGCATACTGTGCTACTTTCTACTAGTTACCAGCCATTTAAAATCTATTTATATCTGCCTGAGACTCATTATTCCTAACCATGTCATCAAACTGACAGCTTGGATGACGGGTGACATACCTATGTAACATGGACATTAATTGGAATTCTCACCAGCAAGTGAAATTAATATTACACAGAATACTGTGGTAGTTCAGGTTCTTCTGAAGTTAAATCAATTTTCACACAAAGTTGTGAGTGCAGCTACATTTAATTTAATACTTTTTAAAATATATTGTGCGGATTCTATATCAAATGTATGAGATGCATAGTATGACATTCTAACACACATATTGTGAGTTTTACAGACTGTATTGTGTAATGCTAATAGGATGCTGAATAATAAAAGAGCAGTAAATAAAATTCTTAGCTTTAAACAGTTTATTGGAGTGTTGTGGTGTAAAAATCCGCTAATAAAGTTAGTAAATATTTACATTGTATTCATGATGCACATATGATCTCCAGAATGAATTCTAATTAGCGATTCAAATGAAGTGTTTCTGACTAGTTTTTACCAAGTGCCATTATACTGCAGACAGATGATTCTGCCAAATGAGGGAGCTTAAAGAAAAGCTTTTACAAATCCAGCACAGGTGTGTAGTTAGCTACAAGAATAATCACATGGCTTCACTCTGTTTGCATACGTAAGTCCTCATCACAGACCAGCAAGGAAGGACGTGACGGGAACTTTTCACTCTTTGGACGGATGGGAACTTTAGTTTGTTTCTCAAATGCCAGTCAGCATTTGTTGATATCCAATGAATCCTGTCTCAGCTAAAAAAAAAAAAAAAAAAAAAAAAAGCTCCCATTTCTCTTTCCAGCTGACGGCTTCGAGATCTGCCATAAACACTTATCTATAAGCGGCATTACAAACAAGACAAACCAAAGCAAACAAATCTACAGAAAATTACATTCTTCCCAGTCCTTGCACTTGAGCCAAACTTTTCTGTGAGCTGCTGATTGTCAGGGGACTTAGTGTATGCTGTCTGGCTGCAGCTGTTCCCCACCTAGGGGATTTCAGGTCTAATCTGTCAGGTGCATGCCCAAGCATTTCTTTATCAACTTTATCAATAACAGTGCAGCATTGCCAGGGCAACAGGGAGAGGGGTGGCCAATAGCCAATCCTTTGCTCTGGAGCAGACAATAATTACTCTCCGGCATTGGGAGGGGCTTTAATATTGCTGTCATCTACGAGAAACTAAGACAAAAATCTGTTTATTTAGCTCAGTTATATACAGTAAATAAATCTTGATGTTTAGTTTTGCAGGTTACATGGTTAAAGATCTATACGATAACGAGCATGCAAGAGTGAGTTTTCCATCACCTCGCTTCAAAAGCAACAGTTTTCTACAAGAACTATTTTGTTAGGATCAGAGAAAGATTATATTTTGCAAACACTGATATAACTACTCATGGCATTCTTGGTTTCCATTTTTAAAACTCTGCAAAATCCTGAACCTCCTTTTAAAACTACGAATCAAGAAAAAAGGCTTGTTTTGTAATGATAATAATTAATGATGATTATTTTTCTGTTTTGTGACTTTAAATGCTCTATTGAAAATGGAAAAGTAAGTTGTTCTTGCTCTAAGTGGACACACCCAGAGGCCTTTATGTTGGGATGAATTACACATTAATCTTAATAGTTTTTCTCCAGCAAACAAAGCAACAACATCAAAGCCTCATCTATTTCAATATGGTCTCGGTCAAAACAATGCTGACAGTCCACTGCATTTTTCCGCTTCGAAGAGGGGATTTAAGCCCATCATTCTAGTTTTACCACTCTTTCTAAAAAAAATGTCTTTGCTGGCATCTTGACTTGAGATGAAGCAATTTTGTGGAAGCCTGAACAACCTGTATATGTCTGTCTCTTTCTCTCCCCTCTCCGGATCCTTAGTTTTAGAGTGCTGGTGTGAGGGATTTCAACATTTTGGCTCGGTGGGAAACTCAAAAAATAATTGGCTAATTAAATTAAATAAAAACTTTCCCAATAAAACAACCAGGTCCTTCAGTGATCAGTTTCTTTAAGCTTTATATGACATGACTGTATCAGGACTGCATCAATGCACGCAAGGGCAGCAACAATTTACAGGGAAGTCAAATCAAAAAAGAGGAAGCAATCTGGACAGTTAGCAAAATAGCAAACTTTGCAAACAGCTTTTTGTTTCCTCTCTTCAATGATGTACAACAAAGTGCCAGGGGGAGAATAGAGAGAAATAGAAAGAAACCTGGGGAAGCTGACTGACAAGCACCAACATATTCCTACCTTTCTAGCTTGTTACCCACCAGCTTGTGATTATAGAGTATACAACAGAAGCAAGTGCACCACTGTGCAAAATCTCTTAAATGTCAAATGGTTTCAAACTGCAACCCCTCTCAATAGTTGCATTATTTCCAAATTGACAAGTAGAGTATTTTATGTCATGAAAAATGAAAATCTGACTTTCAGATTGCTTTTTTTTTTTTTTTTTTCCCCCAGAAACACTACACTAAAAATACAGGCCTTAAAGTAAAATCTCAATACATGCATTGCTTCACATGCTAAACGAATTGCCAGAGGAACTGAAAAACATGATTGTGAGACTTTACAAAGATGGAAGGAAGGTTGGAAGACGGGCAAACAAGCAAAAATCACTCAAAACACAGCTGCAGCGGTAATGAGAGGGTATAGAATGAGTCGTAGTAACAATAATCAGAGCCACACCACCATGGACTCCAGCTACTTTCACAATCTACTTCTGAATAAAAAGATGGACAAATGCCTTAGACTTGGCATGGTGGTTATAAATGGAAACTGGACTTTCTGTGGCAGCTCAGGTTGTGTGAAAAACATCGGATAACATGAACCTTTATAGACACCATTCAAGAAATAAAACTCTTGTTTGCTCTTCGTCACTAAACTGCAAGATTAAACTTTGCTAAAATGCTTGAAAACAAGCCTGATGGACATTGGGGGCACATTCTCCTGTCAGATGAGACCAAGATGAATTTGTTCAGTTCAGATGGGGTCATGAACCTGGAAAAGGACTGCCACAGTGAATGGATATTCCCCACAGTGAAGCACAGAGGTGGGAGTGATGTTATGGGTCTCACATGAGTGCAAAAGGTGTTGGAGAGATGGCATTTATTGATGGCACCATGAATGTCTGTGGATACACTAAAATACTGGCTGACAAGATGGCTCCCAGTCTGCAGAAGTTTGGCAGAGAAGAAATATTCCAGCATGATAGTGATCCAAAGCTCACTGCCAAAATCACACAAGAGTTTCTATGGAGGAAAAAAGGTGAAAACTGTGACCCGGACAAGTATGTCTCTGGACTTGAATCCAATAGAACATCTTTGGGGTATTTTACAGAGAAAGGTCGAGGAACACAACCCCTCCAGCAAAGAGCTGACAAAAAATCGTCTCTGAGCAACGGCAGAGCATCTCTCCAGAAATCTCTCCATGCCGAGGAGGGTAGAATCCGTCTTTCTTCCTACTGTGGAGCCTGTATTTTTAATAAGGCAAATCTAAACTGTGAGTTTTTAATTTTGCATAAATATCCCACTGTTCAACCTTGAAACAATGCCATTACTTATTAAGTAGTGATACACTTTGGAATAATTTGACATTTAACTGATATTGCACAGGGATGTATTCACTTCTATTGTAAACTGTATGTCACCAAGAACATAGTGCTGCCTATTTTACGTACAGATTTACTTCCTTGTTACACTTCTCTGGTGCGATCAAACCTTTAGAGTTTACTTTTAGTCAACAATTCTAAACGATATTCTTCCAGTCCATCTTAAACCCCCGACACTCGCACAAACAAATGCAATCTGGCTCAATCATGCTTGGAATCCAAACAATAATGTGATACCTGTTTGAACAGGCGTCGTGTCTGTACAAGACATCTGTCATCCTCGGAGGAGAATGTGATCCTGTGTGGAGCGAGCCTCATTTCAGCGCTTCGGATATCACTATGACACAGTGCATGCAAGACATTCTTCTTAGAAGCCCTTTTGTCTGTGCATACGTGACCTTTCCCTATGGCGTTAGCGTGAAGCAAGAGGAAATCTTTATACAACAGAATGAATGCATTGACATAAACATCTCATGGGATGGTAAAAGGAAAATCGATGCTGATGTATGTCATCTGAACTGTAAATTGTGTGCTATCATGTATTTAACTGTTGTTTCGCATGCCACTGCTTCACGGTGCAATTAATGCTCAGAGATAGAGAATCAATACAAATACGACACAGATAAAACTTCATATCCACACAGATTTTTGTATTTTTGTCATAAGATGCTGTATGCATTAGTTATTTGCAGTGTGTGACGCCTGCTCTTGCTATATAGTATTAAAATAAAATAGAGGCATAAGCTTGCAAGTAAGATTTTTTAGTACTGCATACCAGTTAAGTGTTACTTATGATCCTTTCTATGGTCTATCATCCTAAAAATGCAATACATTTTTATAAATATATTCATAAGCACGCAAACTGCCCTTGCAAATAGAAGGAAAAGAGATATTTTGAGATTAAGAAGAAATTTTATAAATACCCATGAATGGTTGTGCTTACCCTCTTCTATCTTTTGTTGCTTAAGTATAGCCAAGTGTGCATATGAATAAATTACCCCCCTGTATCTATGCTGTAAAACACTACCGTAAATTAACGTCCTGGTTTTGCCACATCCATGATGCATCACATACAAGAGCATCGATGAACTCTGAGGAAATGTGTCTTTAATTTATGACTCAATAACAAGGGACTTCCATTCATATCGGCTCTTTTGATCTATTGCTTGTAGATGATTGGATTGGCTACAATGGGAATACACCGAGCAGAGTCAAGCATGAACACACGCTGTCATGATGACAAAAAGCAGTGTACCAGTAAAAAAGATTTTTTTCTTCTTCTTCTCTCATAGTGACCAAAGATAGACTAGCAATTCATAAATAAGGGCTAATTTGTTCCAGGTTACAAGACAAACTTGTTATCTCCTCCGCTAGCTCTTTGGGAATAAATGGAGAGCATTTTTTAACAAATGATTTGGAGAGCAGCAAGATGATTTGATCAGAAATTGGAGCAGCGCGGACAAAGAGAGGGGGGAAAGCACACGAAAAGGACACGAGGCAGTGAGCTGGCTGCTATCTCCCTCTCCAGCTGCATGCTCAGGAAACTCTTTGGAACACAAAGGTAGGATGGTGGATGGTGAACAGCCTGAGGAAGTGTTACACCCAAATGCATCCCAGTTGCCATATGAATTATTCCAGCTCCACTGTTTTCACAGGGTTTGGAAAACAACAAAAAGACTTTAAAGCAGGCCTGAAAGATGAGTGGATGCATACTTGGATAGAGGATGTGGGGGGGGGAATGAAGTACAATAACTCCAGTGGGTTACAAACACGAACACAGCACTCATTGGAATGAAGGGCAGAGGAGAGAGAGAAACCTTCTGTCCCAGCGTCCCAGGTTATTTATTTTTTCATTGACATATGATTGATGCATCACAGAGAATAGAAAAATACCAAACATGTGTCGGTGAGGTGGTGCAAATTCTAAAGGGACTGCAAGAAAATGTGACAAAGAACAGAATCCATACACTACAATCTTCACAGTAATACAGCAGGCTTTGGGTCAGAGACCTTCAGGCAAACAAAAGTGAGTATAAAGACATTTCAATGATTAGCCTCAAACATGTGTCCTAGACAAAAGACCTTACACTCAGTTGGTATATACAATATACACCGATTAGCCACAGCATTATGACCACAGAGTGGTGAAGGCAACTGCATTCATCATATTGGTACTATGTGGTGTTCTGCTGGAAAACCTTGGATTTTAACATCCGTGTTGATGAGACTTAGACACCCAAATAAACATTGTCCCAGAACAAGCACACTCCCTCATGCAAAAGGCAATCCCAAATGTCACTGGCCTACCCCCGCATTAAAATGCACCCCACCACATGGCAAAAACATCAAACAATCAGGAACATCTTGAGGAACATGACAATCGCCCAAGATGTTGATCTGACCTCCAAACTTCCTAGACCCCATTCTGATCAAGCATCAACAGGATGCAGTGGAACAAGTTGGATTGACAGAGGCCCCACTGCACAACCCAGAGTACCCAAAGGATCCACTGCCAACGTCCTGGTGCCAGACCCCATAGGACACCCTGAGAGGTCCTCTTGTCAATGCCCAATGGTTCAGAGCATTTTTTGACCACATAATTGTGACCAACAGATTATTAGGCAGGTGGTCATAATGTTATGCCTGATCGGTGTACCTCTGCCAGTCAAGCCTTGGCTGTTGGGAGGATGCATAAAAATGTAAAAATGAAGGAACCTAAGGCGGCTCCTGCTCCTCCGTCAGGTGTTTTACCCACACCTGACGTCCTATTTCGTTGAGTGTCTGTGTCAAACTTTAGTTTTAATATATTCCCATTCCATTTTAGTTTCATGTTTGCATGGTGTATTTCCTTAAACAAATGTGTGTTTAATCAAATGCCTCTATGTGGATTAATTCTGAAGTTTCCCAATTGTTCCTAAATCTGTTTGTTGTTGCAATCATGTCTTCCTGCCATTCCCCAAGCAAAACTCTGCCATCCTGTTAACAGCTAAGAAACTAAAGACAGTCCGACTTTCTTAACAGAAGCCACATTCTTCACTGACAATGCTGGGAAGGAAATGAAAGCTATCATGAATAATTCATGCACAGAAACTTTGTTTCAAACCTTGGATTATTAGTTCTTTTGAGACCCAAAAAAGTAAAGAATGAAGAGGTATTTTTAATATTACGGTATCAAACAATATTCTTAGTGCTTTAATAAAAAAAAAAAAAAAA